>JAIUZE010008012.1:0-41539 GCA_022085475.1 Heliosperma pusillum | reverse complement strand
GTTATCGCATGTCGAATCAGAACACGTTATATTCCGAGATCCTGGCCAGGTTTAGACTAGGATCGTATTATTATCGTCGTCCTACCGAGAGGATTAGAGTCTTGGGTGTACGAAACGTCTTATCGTACATGATTCCGGGAAACGTCTTATCCCGTGAATTGGTTTGTCTGGGTCATGAGTATACGAAACGTCTTATCGTATACGGTTCAGGGAAACGTCTTATCCTGTGGACTTCCATTGGCTTGTCTTGCTATTGTACACTATGCTAGTGCGTTTCATTTACCGTGAGAGATGTCGTCAATATATTGGTATGGTTGGATGAATGATTATATGATTGATCATTGAATGACTTGGTATGGTTTGTTTGTCGAGTCTCAATCTTATCAATTATATGCCACTAACGGTGAGATGTAAGCCCTAGTGAGTATATAGTTGCCTAAGGGTGTCTTTCCCGAGTCTCTGTATAACATGATGGTTTGGATTTGATTTCCATATGCTCTTATCATTATCTATAGAATTGCCTATCTATTCTTATCGCAACTCACATGTATATATATTTACGCATGCTTTACTTTCGTATTTCCTTATATGTACGTTTGATGTGATATGGCTGGGAGAACCCGGAGTTACTCCCCACTGACTGTGGCATTCATGTTTTTCATGAATGAACAGGTTGCTTGCTTGGATGACTTTTTGGATACGATATTTTGGGGTTCGCCTGTGAGCTAGCGGGCGTTGTCCCTGGAAGTTTTACCTCTAGACGATAGTAGCTAGTTTTGGTTAAACACTTGTTCTTTGCTAGCATTTTAAGAGACCCCGTCTCTTTATTGTATATTTCGTACTTAGTTTGTAATATTTTGACACTCCTCGTCTTATTTAACTTGCATGTATAAAAGTTTTTAAAAACTACCTATTTCCGCTTTATAATTCACATGCTTGTTTGATTTATTACTCCGCATTCGCGAGGGTTGTCACAAATACCTCGACCGATTTTATAGCTATTATAACCATATTATCTCTGTTGGGTATACCCTTTATGACACCTATATGAAACATGTCGTGCTTCATAGAATGCTCATTGAGTGTCGTAGCCTGGCTATGCAATTGAGTGGTGGAAGTCTTTATCAGAAGAGAGGAGAGGAAGTTTGGATTTTACTGAACTTTATGGCATCCCAATCTAGGGAAGAAATGCACCGGCGGTTAAGAATCCAAGAGGAACTCAATGAAATCATGGCTCAAGTTCAAATGCTCAAAGGGCAAAAGGAAGAACCCGCGTTTAAAAGAAGTAAGCCAATCAATTTTCCTTATGCTTTTTCAGCCCCCCCATGTGAGTCTAATTCTCCCCAATCATATGAATTAATAGATGACGATGATAATCGTTCAACCTTTTCTATTGAAAGTCACTATAGTGTCGTTCCATTTGACAATTTTGAGACCCCTATTATTGATATTGACCATATGGTAGTCGAGACTTTAGACAAGGATGTTGTTAAGCCCATTTGTGACTCCAATGGAGAGTCGTCGATCGAGTCATCAAATTTATTTGAAAATCCATTCGCTAAGGATATTCCAGATTTATTTGAAAATAATACTAGGTTTTGTGAACCTAGCCTTGAAATTAAGTGGGATCAACCACCCATTTTTTCCCACTCCTTTGATTCACCCTACCCCCAATTAGAGTCCACTAATGATATTTTGGGAACTAATTGTTTGTTCCATGATCTTAAACATTTCACTCCATCTCTCACTGACGAGTGGAGCAGTTCAGTGGTCATCTATGAAGTTTGTCATGCGCACAATGATAAGATATATCAATTCTTACCTTCAATATTTCATACCTATATCTTGTCAATTGCTTACATATGTTTTTGTATAGCTTATGCGCAGGTATATGATCGACTTCTAATGGCATTGACATGCTTTTTAAGGCACGAAGAATGATTTTCATTAATAAAGAGCCTAGAAAGACATTTAAATAAAGCTTCGCGGGAGGCAACCCGTGTATTATTATAATTTTGTTATGAAATAAATTATTTTTGTAGGACAATTTAATAATGTTAATTTTTAAATAATTCATTTGGTTTTGGTTCTAATAGCTTTGACAATAAGACAATAATTTTATCTAGTATTGTAGTAGCTTGTTCATCACAGGTACTTTGGTGCTTGGGTTGTACTTTGCCCCCGTTTTCAAGCGAGCTTGGGGGAGCTGCTGCACGGTTGTATGTTTTCTTTTCTTTCTTTACCATTTTGTTGAGTCGTCCCCCATTCCTTTGTTGGTTATGTTGTCCTTCTTTGTGTTTTCTGCGCTTAAACCTGTTTCGCACATTGAGGACAATGTGTTATTCTAGCTTGGGGGAGGGATTTAGTTTGTGTCGTTGTTTATTTAGTCTAGTTGTTTATTGAATTTGAAAAAATTGAAACATCCAAAAAAATTAAAAAATCAAAAAATTAAATTTTTTTAATAAAAGTTGTGTGTTTTGTCCACCCAATTGTGTTGTGCATAATGTCATTCCTCAATGCATTTCCCTTATTGTAGCTGTTTAGCCAATGTTTCACGCTTTTGACGGGATTTTGCATACATGGGGATGTCTTGTACACAGTGGGTGAGGGATTGATTTTAGACTTATTAGGCTTGATCTTGACTTTGGCAAACTACATATACGGTAAGATAGAGCCTCCAGTGATCGGTACATCTATACCCGATCTCAATTAGGTGTGTGTAGTTTCTCCTTATGATTTCCGTCACATCAAAAACGCACAAGTATGGTCTTCATTCCATTTCTAGTGAGCATTACATTCATGATTTAAAAAGCATTTGAAGCCATTCACTTTGAATCCATTGCCTAAATTTAACCCCTTTTCACATTGTTTCACATTTCATTAGCTACATGTAAAAATATTGCCTACCTTGTTAAGTTAGTAGCTATACCGTTTGTGTTTAGGTGCTCATTTGGGATATTGTTCAAGTTATGTCAAAGTGATCTTTATTGGACGGAATTACTGATTGCCGTGCCGAAGAAAAAGAAAAAAAAAATAGTTCAAAGAAAAAAAAAATGAGAAAAAAAAAATGAAAAGAAAAAGAAATGAAAAAAAAATGATGTTGATTATGAAAGAATGAAAAGAAAGAGAGAAGCATGTATTGAAAAGAAAAAAAAATGATTTATGAAAAGAAGAAGAAGTTGTGAGTGTTATTTCCATGATCCGAAATTCAAAAAGTTGGGAAATTCACTCTTGTGTTGCCATGAGTATAAGCCAATTTGCTAGTTTTGGCTTAGTTTTATTTTCTTGGGAATGGTTCCGAGTTTTGATTGAGCATCCTTGCATAATTGGTATGTTGCTAGCTTGACCTTAGCTCCACATTACCATAATTCATTTGTCCACTTTGTTACCCATCTCCCATAGCCTTCTTTTTGCTTTTGGCTTCTTTCTATGCTTTTCATGATTGTTTTGACTTGTAGTTTTGGAATGTTTACCATATTAGATTGCGAGCGCATTCTCATGAGTCGTAGATAGGAGAGTGCCACTCAAATATAAAATAATATTTCCTTGATTTATATAAAAATTTGAGTGTTGAGTGCACCGTGAGAGTCCATTGTCAAAAGATCATGCAAGAACCGAAAAGTCTATTTGATGTTCCTTATGCTGCGCCGTTATGTAAATATCAACCATGTTTTGCATTTTCCCTATGCCCACGTTGTTTCGGGATGTGTTTCATTGTGCTCTATAAGCTACTTGATGGGAGTTGCATTTGGTTGGATTGATTGTTGCTCGTCGCCCTTGTCCTTGTCATGTTTGTTATTGTATGCTTGCTTGAGGACAAGCAAGGGTTTAGCTTGGGGGAATTTGATAAGTGTTAATTTGTATGATTTTATCCCCTCATTTTAGCTCGATTTCATATGGTTTATCCACTTTAAGAAGTGGTTTTATGAGCTAATCTCCCCTTTGCAGTATTTCTCGTGCTTTAATGTCATTTGTAGGAATTGAGTCGTTTCTACTTCAAATCCCGTCATTTGAAGGAAATATGAGCAAAGAGAAGCTAAGAAGGACGATTACATGAGGTTAAGATGGCATGCTATAAAGATCTAGAGGTTCCGAGTCAAAGGGAACAAGTTTCAAGTCATTCCGAGCTCGTATGCACAAGTTGCGACGGTTTTGCTATTCGTCGACGAAAGTCGTCTCAAACCTCATGCTCCGACCCTTAACCCTTGGGGACATGATCAAGCTCAAATAGGGGAGGAAATGAGGCCCAAGAGGTGTTAGTTACATCCCCGTTCGAATATAAAGTCAATGGAGACAAGGTAGATAAAGTCACGTACCATGGGAAGATCAACCGAAAGTCAAAGTTCTGAACAGACAAAATCCCCGATCGGGGATCCAAAAACCCGTTCGGGTTTATTAGATTCTACGCATATTCTCTTCATCTCCCTCTCTTTAAAGCAAGGCTTAATGGCTTGTTTAATGGGCATGAATCCGGACGCATTTGGGCAGCCTCTCAACCCTATAAATAGCCTATGCATCACACACAAATAAGATGTACAAAAAACACTTCTCTCTTTAGTTTAGTTTTTCTTCTTTCTCTCATCTTTCTTAGTTTAGTTTAGTTTTAGTTTTCTCTAGTCCAGTTTAGTTATAAGTTTCCTTCAATTGTAATTGTTCTACTTGTAATTGGAATTCTAGTCTCCGGGTTTGCATTTCCTATTCAAGTTCTTATTCCATTTCAATCTTTGCTCATCCTTTCTGGTAATCTTTCTTCTCGTTTTTACATTATAGTTTCATTTTCTTTCAGTATTTCCTTCATCATGTTCATCATTCTTAGTTTTATAATCTTAGTTTCCCTTTCATTGTTAATCATGCATAAGTAATCTTTGTTCTAGGGGAAGGGTTAACATGTCTAATTCATTTATAAGTATAAATTGATTCCGGTAGAATCGTTCTTTGTTGTCTCTATTTCTTGCTTGAATCTCGTGATAGACTTTGTTTAAAGGCCTTAATCAATTGTTTATACTTGTCAATTTCCGTCTCAAGGGCGAGAGTCGAGATGAAAATTAAAGGACTGGCAAGAATAGTTTAATGACCTAGCAACGCTGAAAAGACGTTAGGACCCGTTAAAAAGTCGGTATGAATCCGAAAGGAATATACCATTCAAAGACTTGGACAACTATGATTTTTCTAAACCCGTAATCAACTTTGCTTTGAAATTGATTAGCATGTGAACCCCGATCCCTAGATCCTTTTCTTTATTGTATTGTTATCATTTTTATTATAGCATTTTTTAATTAGTGACAAACATTTGCCAATCGTACAAGATAGAGTTCTAACCATAACTATTCACAAGTATCTCCCGTCTCCCCGAGATCGACCCCTTACTTCCCTAATTACATTAATTTGTTGTTAGCCTAGTTTGGGTTATTTATCTTTGATTAGGGTATGCGACAACCCAATCAATATGTAAGCCATTGGTGGCCCTAGATGTATTTGGACGTGTAAGATGTAACCTAATTGCCTATAAAAGGCTTATTCCTAATGAAATGAAGACAGATTTGAAGTAAACAATAAAAGTGAAACCTTGTTTCTGTTTATCATCTCTTGGGTGTGTTCTTAAGAAAGCTTCCTTTGCTGTGTGCTTGGAAGTGAGCCTAGACCCTTAGCTGTGTGCTGGGATCAAGTGTCAACCCTCAACCATTGGCTTTGTGCTTTGGTTAAGCTTCTATCATCTTTCTTTCAGTGTTCAGTCAAGCAAAAACAGAGCAAAACTTCAGAGTGTGTAAACCTTAGCTTTTCTTGTGTTGTTTAGCTTGTTTTCTTAATAGTTACAGTTCAAATTGATTATCAGAGCTTTGGTTTGTGAGTTCATTTACCTAACTACATTCAAAAACACAAAACCAACCATGAGTGAAGAGAGAATTGCAGGACTTGAAACCACAGTTCAAGGTCTCACTAGAACTGTGATGGAAGTCACAAGATCTGTGAATGAACTCCTTGATGGTCATCTTAACAATGACATGAGGGGAGGCAGCGGTCGAGGAAGAGGAGCACCATTTCCACATGGTAGGGGAAGGAGAAGACAACCTGTAGAGCAAGATGAAGTTTCAGACTCAGATGGCTCAGATCAAAGTCTTCTCATGCATCATGACAAGGACATAAAGGTAGAGATTCCTGACTTTCTAGGTAGCATGAACCCTGTTGATTTCCTAGATTGGCTAAGGTTTGTAGAAAGAGTCTTTGAATTTAAAGGATACACTGATAAAAAGGCTTTTAAGGTTGCTATCATGAAATTAAAAGGATATGCCTCACTGTGGTATGAGAACATGAAAACCTTGAGGGTAAGGGAAGGGAAAGAACCTGTTAAGTCATGGCTCAAACTGAAAAAGAAAATGAGAGCTAAGTTTGTATCTAGAGACTACACTCAGGATATGTTCATTTAGCTCACCCACCTGAAAGAAGACCAGAGACCTATAGAATCTTATCTAAGGGATTTTGAACAACTCACTCTGCAATGTGAGGTTGTTGAGAAACCAGAACAAAGGATAACAAGGTTCTTAGAAGGGTTGGGTGAGAGGATTGTTAGTAAAGTCAGACTGCAGAACATATACTCCTTTGAGGAGGTTGTTAACTTATCCCTGAGAGTAGAAAAGTTGGGCAAAGGGAAGACCAGTAGGAGTAAAGATAGGAGACCCTGTAGTCCCTGCCAGAACCCCTGTCAACACTGATAAAGGCAAGGCTGTTGATTTAGCCCAAAAGAAAACTATCCCCCTTAAGAAATGTTTTCAGTGTCAAGGTTATGGGGATTTTGCTACAGAATGTCCATCAAAAAGGGCTCTTAGCACTATGGAATTTGTGCATTGGGGAGAGGATGAGGTGTTAGTCTATGATGATGAGATGGAAGAGATTGAGGCAGAGGCTAGTGAGGAATTGATTGAGCCTGATGCTGGGTTAAGCCAGGTGACATGGAGAGTAATGCACACAAAACCCCAACCCTTAGAGCAAGATCAAAGACACCAGATCTTTAGGACCATATATACCATTAAAAGGAGGGTCTGTAACCTGATTGTGGATGGAGGCAGCTGCACCACTGTAGCTTCAAAACCTCTAGTAGATAAACTAACCTTACCCAGTAAAGACCACCCTCAACCTTACAAGCTTAGGTGGCTGAACAAAGGGGCTAAAGTTAGGGTTAATCAATAGTGTGTCATGCCATTTTCCATTGAGAAAGGATATGCTGATGAGACCTTGTGTGATGTACTGCCCATGGATGCATGTCATTTTCTATTGGGTAGACCTTGGGAGTTTGATAGGGATGATGTCCATCAAGGAAGGGAAAACACTTATTCTTTCAGGTTTGGGAAGCAGAGAATCATCTTGGCTCCTTTACCCCCTACCCTGAAAGGAAACCCTCCTCTATTGACTGAAGCTGCTAAGGAGGTTCTGCTGTTGAGTGAATAAGAAATGGAACAGGAGTTAACTGATCTCAGGACAGTCTATGTGCTCCTCACCAAGGAGGTTGGGGAAGGTTGTAACCAAGTGCCTGAAGAAGTCCAAGCCTTTTTGAAAGCCTATGAGGATGTTTTCCCTGCTGAACTACCTAGTAGATTGCCTCTACTGAGTGGAATTGAGCACCACATTGACTTAATACCTGGGGATGTACTGCCAACCAAACCTGCCTACAGAACTGACCCCAAATCAACACAAGAGTTACAATCTCAGGTGGGAGAACTACTTAGCAAGGGATATGTCAGAGAATCCCTCAGTCCTTGTGCTGTGCCAGCATTGCTAGTGCCCAAGAAGGATTGGACTTAGAGGATGTGTATAGACAGCAGGGCAATCAACAACATCACCATTAAGTATAGGTTTCCCATACCTAGACTAAATGATATTATGGATGAGCTGAGTGGGGCTCAAGTATTCACCAAGATTGACTTGAGACAAGGATATCATCAAGTGAGGATTAGAGCTGGAGATGAGTGGAAGACTGCATTCAAAACCAAACATGGACTGTATGAGTGGTTAGTGATGCCATTTGGGTTATCTAATGCCCCTAGCACCTTCATAAGACTAATGAAAGAAGTCTTGAGGCATTATCTAGGAAAGTTCATAATGGTCTACATTGATGACATCCTAGTGTACAACTCCAACAAAAGGGAACATCTGCAACACCTACAATTACTTTGTGAAGTTCTGAGAGAAAACAAGCTCTATGGTAAGTTAGAGAAGTGCACTTTCATGCAGCCTGAGGTTCACTTCCTTGGGTTCATTATCTCTAAAGGTGGGGTAGCTGTTGACCCTGAGAAGGTAAAAGCAATTAGCGAGTGGCCAATACCCAAGACAGTGACTGAAGTCAGAAGTTTCCATGGGTTGGCTTACTTTTATAGGAGGTTCATTCAGGGTTTCAGTACCATCATGGCTCCCATCACAGAATGTATGAAGAAAGGGGAGTTCACTTGGGGGGAAAGGGCAGAGAAATTCTTTAACACTATAAAGGATTTGCTGCGCAGATCCCCTATACTAGGCTTGCCTGATTTTAACAAACTGTTTGAGGTAGAGTGTGATGCAAGTGGGTTGGGAGTAGGGGCAGTCCTGGTTCAGGAGAAGAGATCCATAGCCTATTTCAGTGAGAAGTTAAGTGGGGCTAGGTTGAACTACTCCACCTATGACAAAGAGTTTTATGCCATAGTAAGAGCCCTGAACCATTGGGGGCATTATCTGAAACCCAAGTCTTTTGTACTGCATTCAGATTATGAGGCCCTAAAATTCATTAATGGCCAACACAAGCTCAATCCAAGGCATGCCAAATGGGTAAAATTTCTGCAATCCTTCTCCTTCTCAAGCAAGTATATAGAGGGGAAGAACAATGTAGTGGCTGATGCTCTGTCTAGGAGATATGTGATGCTAACATACATGGAGCAGAAGGTCCTAAGCTTTGAGTTCATGAAGGAGCTCTACCTGGAGGACCCAGACTTCAAGGGGGAATGGGAGGTGTATTCAGAAGGAAAGCTCAAGAAGGGAAACAAATACTTGGCACAGAATGGCTTCCTCTTCCAAGGAAAAAAACTGTGTATACCCAGAGGTCCTTACAGGGGTTTGCTAGTCAAGGAGGTTCATTGCAATGGGCTTGCAGGGCACTTTGGAGTGCAGAAGACTTATGAGATCTTACATGAGCAGCTCTGTTGGCCCAAGATGATGGGTGATGTACAGGATACTATCAAGAGGTGAAAACCCTGTCAATTAGCCAAGTCACAGTTCCAAGCAGGCCCCTACACCCCTCTGCCTGTACCAAACAAACCATGGGAGGACATCAGCATGGATTTCACAGTGGCATTGCCTAGAACACAAAGGGGGAAAGATTCAGTGATGGTGGTGGTAGACAGGTTCCGCAAAATGTCTCATTTTGTTGCATGCAAAAAGACAGAAGATGCAATGGGGGTAGCTAAGCTCTATTTCAAGGAAATAGTGAAACTGTATGGTGTACCAAGGAGCATTGTGTCTGACAGAGAAACTAAATTCATGAGCCATTTCTGGAGGACACTCTGCAGGCTCCTAGGAACCAAGCTACTCTTCAGTACATCATACCACCCTCAAACAGATGGGCAGACAGAGGTCACTAACAAGACTTAGGGAGGATCTTGAGGTGCATCATTGCTAAGTCATTGAAGGATTGAGATGTCAAACTGTCACAAGCTGAATTTGCATTCAACAGAGCCCCCTCACACAACATAAGTAAGAGTCCTTTTGAGGTTGTTTATGGTGCTAACCCTCTTATGCGAACAGACCTAGCCCCAGTGATCAGGAAAGAAGTCAATTATGATACCAAGGAGAGAGTACAACAGATGATGCTGATCCATAGTCAGGTCAAGAAACAAATTGAGAAAACAAATGAAATGTACAAGTCAAGAGCCAAAGGTCCAAAGAAATCTAAAGAGTTCAAGGCAGGTGACATGGTGTGGTTGTACTTAAGAAAAGAGAGGTTCCCAGAGAAGAGGAAAAACAAATTGATGCCCATAGCTGATGGTCCTTTTAAGGTGCTTGAAAGGATAGGACCTAATGCTTACAAAATAGACTTACCAGAGGATTATGGGGTACATGGGACATTCAATGTGGGGGATCTAAGTCCTTACCAAGAAGAGTCTGAGGATGAAGAGGATTTGAGGGCAAATCTTTTTCAAGAAGAAGGGGTTGCAACATGAGTTCAATGTCAAGTTCAGAATCAAGTCCAGCCAAACTATGATCAGTCCAACCACAACTCACGCTCAGCCTCACCCTACATTAGGAGCTACATTAATGCCTTGTACAGCCCCAATCCAAGCAAGAAAGTCATGACACGAGCTAGAGCTAGCCAAGACACGAGCCAGAGCAAGCCAAGACACAATCCAGACACACAAAAAAAACCATTCAGCCTCCAGGAAACTCATTCAGCAGCAGTACCTTGGGCAGGGTCCAAGGGTGACTTCCAAGCTTAGAAACTTCAAACCAAGGATGGGACGTGGTCCTAGGGAGGGTCTATTAACTTTTTGTCCAGGGAACCTTCCTCAGAAAACGCCAGGATCACTCATCAAAACAAGAGCCAAGTTCACGAGTCAAGTTCTCACCAATTCTAGGAGCAGTTCAGCTGTCACTATCCAAACTTCCTCTTTTGTCCAGGCAGACTCAAGGGACTTTATGGTTAGTCTTTGGGACGAATATTACTTCAGTTTGGACCAAAACACCAAGCTTAAAGTCCACCATGTACCATATAAAAAGCAGCAGCAAGGCAACAAGGAAGCTGTCACTATCAGAACTGTTTCATCTGTTTTATTTCACTTTATTTCAGTTTGTGTAAGCAATGTAGCTGTTTATTTGTCTTTGTATGTAAGCCATTGGTGGCCCTAGATGTATTTGGACGTGTATGATGTAACCTAATTGCCTATGAAATGCTTATTCCTAATGAAATGAAGACATATTTGAAGTAAACACAAAAACTGAAACATTGTTTCTGTTTATCAGCTCTTGGTTGTGTGCTTGAGAAAGCTTCCTTTGCTGTGTGCTTGGAAGTGAGCCTAGACCCTTAGCTGTGTGCTGGGATCAAGTCTCAACCCTCAACCATTGGCTTTGTGCTTTGGTTAAGGTTCTATCAGCTTTCATTCAGTGTTCAGTCAAGCAAAAATAGAGCAAAACTTGAGAGTGAGTAAACCTTAGCTTTTCTTGTGTTGTTTAGCTTGTTTTCTTAATAGTTACAGTTTAAATTGGTTATCAGAGCTTTGGTTTGTGAGTTCATTTACCTAACTACATTGAAAAACACAAAACCAACCATGAGTGAAGAGAGAATTGCAGGACTTGAAACCACAGTTCAAGGTCTCACTAGAACTGTGATGGAAGTCACAAGATCTGTGAATGAACTCCTTGATGGTCATCTTAACAATGACATGAGGGGAGGCAGCGGTCGAGGAAGGGGAGCACTATGTCCACATGGTGGGGGAAGGAGAAGACAACCTGTAGAGCAAGATTAAGTTTCAGACTCGGATGGCTCAGATCAAAGTCTTCTCAGGCATCATGACAAGGAACTAAAGGTGGAGATTCCTGACTTTCTAGGTAGCATGAACCCTGTTGATTTCCTAGATTGGCTAAGGTCTGTAGAAAGAGTCTTTGAATTTAAAGGATACACTCATAAAAAGGCTTTTAAGGTTGCTATCATGAAATTAAAAGGATATGCCTCACTGTGGTATGAGAACATGAAAACCTTGAGGGTAAGGGAAGGGAAAGAACCTATTAAGTCATGGCTCAAACTGAAAAAGAAAATGAGAGCAAAGTTTGTATCTAGAGACTACACTCAGGATATGTTCATTTAGCTCACCCACCTGAAAGAAGACCAGAGACCTATAGAATCTTACCTAAGGGATTTTGAACAACTCACTCTGCAATGTGAGGTTGTTGAGAAACCAGAACAAAGGATAGCAAGGTTCTTAGAAGGGTTGGGTGAGAGGATTGTTAGTAAAGTCAGACTGCAGAACATATACTCCTTTGAGGAGGCTGTTAACTTATCCCTGAGAGTAGAAATGTTGCGCAAAGGGAAGACTAGTGCCTCTAAGACACCATCTAGAGCATCTACATTCAAACCTTATGTAGGAGTAAGGATAGGAGACCCTGTAGTCCCTGCCATAACCCCTGTCAACACTGATAAAGGCAAGGCTGTTGATTTAGCCCAAAAGAAAACTATCCCCCTCAAGAAATGTTTTCGGTGTCAAGGTTATGGGCATTTTGCTAAAGAATGTCCATCAAAATGGGCTCTTAGCACTATGGAAGTTGTGCATTGGGGAGAGGATGAGGTCTTAGTCTATGATGATGAGATGGAAGAGCATGAGGCAGAGGCTAGTGAGGAATTGATAAAGCCTGATGCTGGGTTAAGCCCGGTGACATGGAGAGTACTGCACACACAACCCCAACCCTTAGAGGAAGATCAAAGACACCAGATCTTCAGGACCAGATGTACCATTAAAGGGAGGGTTTGTAACCTGATTGTGTGGATGGAGGCAGCTGCACCACTGTAGCTTCAAAAACTCTAGTAGATAAACTAACCTTACCCAATAAAGACCACCCTCAACCTTACAAGCTTAGGTGGCTGAACAAAGGGGTTAAAGTTAGGGTTGATCAACAGTGTGTCATGCCATTTTCCATTGGGAAAGGATATGCTGATGAGACCTTGTGTGATGTACTGCCCATGGATGCATGTCACCTTCTATTGGGTAGACCTTGGGAGTTTGATAGGGATGATGTCCATTAAGGAAGGGAAAACACTTATTCTTTCAGGTTTGGGAAGCAGAGAATCATCTTGGCTCCTTTACCCCCTACCCTGAAAGGAAACCCTTCTCTATTGACTGAAGCTGTTAAGGAGGTTCTGCTGTTGAGTGAATAAGAAATGGAACAGGAGTTAACTGATCTCAGGACAGTCTATGTGCTCCTCACCAAGGAGGTTGGGGAAGGTTGTAACCAAGTGCCTGAAGAAGTCCAAGCCTTGTTGAAAGCCTATGAGGATGTTTTCCCTGCTGAACTACATAGTGGATTGCCTCCACTGAGAGGAATTGAGCACCACATTGACTTAATACCTGGGGTTGTACTGCCAACCAAACCTGCCTACAGAACTGACCCCAGAGCAACACAAGAGTTACAATCTCAGGTGGGAGAACTACTTAGCAAGGGATATGTAAGAGAATCCCTCAGTCCTTGTGCTGTGCCAGCATTGCTAGTGCCCAAGAAGGATGGGACTTAGAGGATGTGTATAGACAGCAGGGCAATCAACAACATCAGCATTGAGTATAGGTTTCCCATACCTAGACTAAATGATATTATGGATGAGCTGAGTGGGGCTCAAGTATTCACCAAGTAACTTGAGACAAGGATATCATCAAGTGAGGATTAGAGCTGGAGATGAGTGGAAGACTGCATTCAAAACCAAACATGGACTGTATGAGTGGTTAGTGATGCCATTTGGGCTGTCTAATGCCCCTAGCACCTTCATGAGACTAATGACATAAGTCTTGAGGCCTTATCTGGGAAAGTTCATAATGGTCTACTTTGATGACATCCTAGTCTACAACTCCAACAAAAAGGAACATCTGCAACACCTACAATTACTTTGTGAAGTTCTGAGAGAAAACAAGCTCTATGGTAAGTTAGAGAAGTGCACTTTCATACAGCCTGAGGTTCCGTTCCTTGGGTTCATTATCTCTAAGGGTGGGGTAGCTGTTGACCCTGAGAAGGTAAAAGCAATTAGGGAGTGGCCAATACCCAAGACAGTGACTGAAGTCAGAAGTTTCCATGGGTTGGCTTACTTTTATAGGAGGTTCATTCAGGGTTTCAGTACCATCATGGCTCCCATCACAGAATGTATGAAGAAAGGGGAGTTCACTTGGGGGAAAGGGCAGAGAAATCCTTTAACACTATAAAGGATTTGCTGCGCAGATCCCCTATACTAGGCTTGCCTGATTTTAACAAACTGTTTGAGGTAGAGTGTGACGCAAGTGGGTTGGGAGTAGGGGCAGACCTGGTTCAGGAGAAGAGACCCATAGCCTATTTCAGTGAGAAGTTAAGTGGGGCTAGGTTGAACTACTCCACCTATGACAAAGACTTTTATGCCATAGTAAGAGTCCTGAACCATTAGGGGCACTATCTGAAACCTAAGTCTTTTGAACTGCATTTAGATCACGAGGCCCTAAAATTCATTAATGGCCAACACAAGCTCAATCCAAGGCATGCCAAATGGGTAAAATTTCTGCAATCCTTCTCCTTCTCAAGCAAGTATATAGAGGGGAAGAATAATGTAGTGGCTGATGCTCTGTCTAGGAGATCTGTGATGGTAACATACATGGAGCAGAAGGTCCTAAGCTTTGAGTTCATGAAGGAGCTCTACCTGGAGGACCCAGACTTCAAGGGGGAATGGGGGGTGTATTCAGAAAGAAAGCTCAAGAAGGGAAACAAATACTTGGCACATAATGGCTTCCTCTTCCAAGGAAACAAACTGTGTATACCCAGAGGTCCTTACAGGGGGTTGCTAGTCAAGGAGGTTCATTGCAATGGGGTTGCAGGGCACTTTGGAGTGCAAAAGACTTATGAGATCTTACATGAGCAGTTATGTTGGCCCAAGATGATGGGTAATGTACATGATACTATCAAGAGGTGCAAACCCTATCAATTAGCCAAGTCATAGTTCCAAGCAGGCCCCTACACCCCACTGCATGTACCAAACAAACCATGGGAGGACATCAGCATGGATTTCATAGTGGCATTGCCTAGAACACAAAGGGGGAAAGATTCAGTGATGGTGGTGGTAGACAGGTTCAGCAAAATGTCTTATTTTGTTGCATGCAAAAAGACAGAAGATGCATTGGGGGTAGCTGAGCTCTATTTCAAGGAAATAGTGAAACTGCATGGTGTACCAAGAAGCATTGTGTCTGACAGAGACACTAAATTCATGAGCCATTTCTTGAGGACACTCTGCAGGCTTCTAGGAACCAAGCTACTCTTCAGTACATCATACCACCCTCAAACAGATGGGCAGACAGAGGTCACTAACAAGACTTTGGGAGGATCTTGAGGTGCATCATTGATAAGTCATTGAAGGATTGGGATGTCAAACTGTCACAAGCTGAATTTGCATTCAACAGAGCCCCCTCACACAACACAAGTAAGAGTCCTTTTGAGGTTGTTTATGGTGCTAACCCTCTTATGCCAATAGACCTAGCCCCAGTGATCAGGAAAGAAGTCAATTATGATGCCAAGGAGAGAGTACAACAGATGATGCAGATCCATAGTGAGGTCAAGAAACAAATTGAGAAAACAAATGAAATGTACAAGTCAAGAGCCAAAGGTCCAAAGAAAGCTAAAGAGTAGAAGGCAGGTGACATGGTGTGGTTGTACTTAAGAAAAGAGAGGTTCCTAGAGAAGAGGAAAAACAAACTGATGCCCGGAGCTGATGGTCCTTTTGAGGTGCTTGAAAGGATAGGACCTAATGCTTACAAAATAGACTTACCAGGGGATTATGGGGTACATGGGACATTCAATGTGGGGGATCTAAGTCCTTACCAAGAAGAGTCTGAGGATGAAGAGGATTTGAGGGCAAATCTTTTTCAAGAAGGAGGGGTTGCAACATGAGTTCAATGTCAAGTTCAGAATCAAGTCCAGCCAAACTATGATCAGTCCAACCACAGCTCAAGCTCAGCCTCACCCTACATTAGGAGCTACATTAATGCTTTGTACAACCCTTGTCCAAGCAAGGAAGACATGACACGAGCCAGAGCTAGCCAAGACACGAGCCAGAGCAAGCCAAGACACGATCCAGACACACAAAACAAACCATTCAGCGTCCAGGAAACTCATTCAGCAGCAGTAGCTTGGGCGGGGTCCAAGGGTGACTTCCAAGCTTAGAAACTTCAAACCAAGGATGGGACGTGGTCATAGGGAGGGTCTATTACCTTTTTGTCCAGGGAACCTTCCTCAGAAAACGCAAGGATCAATCATCAAAACAAGTGCCATGTTCACGAGTCAAGTTCTCACCTATTCTAGGAGCAGTTCAACTGTCAGTATCCAAACTTCCTCTTTTGGCCAGGCAGACTCAAGGGACTTTATGCTCAGTGTTTGGGACGAATATTACTTCAGTTTGGACCAAAACACCAAGCTTAAAGTCCACCATGTACTATATAAAAAGCAGCAGCAAGGCAACAAGGAAGCTGTCACTATCAGAACTGTTTCTTCTGTTTTATTTCACTTTATTTCAGTTTGTGTAAGCAATGTAGCTGTTTATTTGTCTTTTTATGTAAGCCATTAGTGGCCCTAGATGTATTTGGACGTGTAAGATGTAATCTAATTGCCTATGAAAGGCTTATTCCTAATGAAGTGAAGACATATTTGAAGTAAACACAAAAACTGAAACCTTGTTTCTGTTTATCATCTCTTGGCTGTGTGCTTGAGAAAGCTTCCTTTGCTGTGTGCTTGGAAGTGAGCCTAGACCCTTAGCTGTGTGCTGGGATCAAGTCTCAACCCTCAACCATTGGCTTTTTGCTTTGGTTAAGGTTCTATCAGCTTTCTTTCAGTGTTCAGTCAAGCAAAAACAGAGCAAAACGTGAGAGTGTGTAAACCTTAGCTTTTCTTGTGTTGTTTAGCTTGTTTTCTTAATAGTTACAGTTCAAGTTGGTTATCAGAGCTTTGGTTTGTGAGTTCATTTACCTAACTACATTCAAAAACACAAAACCAACCATGACTGTGGAGAGAATTTCAGGAATTGAAACCACAGTTCAAGGTCTCACCAGAACTGTGATGGAAGTCACAAGATCTGTGAATGAACTCCTTGATGGTCATCTTAACAATGACATGAGGGGAGGCAGCGGTCGAGAAAGGGGAGCACCATTTCCACATGGTGGGGGAAGGAGAAGACGACCTGTAGAGCAAGATGAAGTTTCAAACTCAGATGGCTCAGATCAAAGTCTTCTCTGGCATCATGACAAGGACATAAAGGTAGAGATTCCTGACTTTCTAGGTAGCATGAACCCTGTTGATTTCCTAAATTGGCTAAGGTCTGTAAAAAGAGTCTTTGAATTTAAAGGATACACTGATAAAAAGGCTTTTAAGGTTGCTATCATGAAATTAAAAGGATATGCCTCACTGTGGTATGAGAACATGAAAACCTTGAGGGTAAGGGAAGGGAAAGAACATGTTAAGTCATGGCTCAAACTGAAAAATAAAATGAGAGCTAAGTTTGTATCTAGAGACTACATTCAGGATATGTTCATTTAGCTCACCCACCTGAAAGAAGACCATAGACCTATAGAATCTTACCTAAGGGATTTTGAACAACTCACTCTGCAATGTGAGGTTGTTGAGAAACCAGAATAAAGGATAGCAAGGTTCTTAGAAGGGTTGGGTGAGAGGATTGTTAGTAAAGTCAGACTGCAGAACATATACTCCTTTGAGGAGGCTGTTAACTTATCCCTGAGAGTAGAAAAGTTGGGCAAAGGGAAGACTAGTAGGAGTAAAGATAAGAGACCCTGTAGTCCCTGCCAGAACCCTTGTCAACACTGATAAAGGCAAGGCTGTTGATTTAGCCCAAAAGAAAACTATCCCCCTTAAGAAATGTTTTCAGTGTCAAGGTTAGGGGCATTTTGCTAGAGAATGTCCATCAAAAAGGGCTCTTAGCACTATGGAAGTTGTGCATTGGGGAGAGGATGAGGTGTTAGTTTATGATGATGAGATGGAAGAGCCTGAGGCAGAGGCTAGGGAGGAATTGATTGAGCCTGATGCTGGGTTAAGCCCGGTGGTCACCTTCTATTGGGTAGACCTTGGGAGTTTGATAGGGATGATGTCCATCAAGGAAGGGAAAACACTTATTCTTTCAGGTTTGGGAAGCAGAGAATCATCTTGGATCCTTTACCCCCTACCCTGAAAGGAAACCCTCCTCCATTGACTGAAGCTGCTAAGGAGGTTCTGCTGTTGAGTGAATAAGAAATGGAACAGGAGTTAACTGATCTCAGGACAGTCTATGTGCTCCTCACCAAAGAGGTTGGGGAAGGTTGTAACCTGGGGCTGTACTACCAACCAAACCTGCCTACAAAACTGACCCTAGAGCAACACAAGAGTTACAATCTCAGGTGGGAGAACTACTTAGCAAGGGATATGTCATAGAATCCCTCAGTCCTTGTGCTGTGCCAGCATTGCTAGTGCCCAAGAAGGATGGGACTTAGAGGATGTGTATAGACAGTAAGGCAATCAACAACATCACCATTAAGTATAGGTTTCCCATACCTTGACTAAATGATATTATGGATGAGCTGAGTGGGGGTCAAGTATTCACCAAGATTGACTTGAGACAAGGATATCATCAAGTGAGGATTAGAGTTGGAGATGAGTGGAAGACTGCATTCAAAACCAAACATGGACTGTATGAGTGGTTAGTGATGCCATTTGGGCTGTCTAATGCCCCTAGCACCTTCATGATACTAATGGCAGAAGTCTTGAGGCCTTATCAGGGAAAGTTCATAATGGTCTACTTTGATGACATCCTAGTCTACAACTCCAACAAAAGGGAACATCTGCAACACCTACAATTACTTTGTGAAGTTCTGAGAGAAAACAAGCTCTATGGTAAGTTAGAGAAGTGCACTTTCATGCAGCCTGAGGTTCACTTCCTTGGGTTCATTTTCTCTAAGGCTGGGGTAGCTGTTGACCCTGAGAAGGTAAAAGCAATTAGGGAGTGGCCAATACCCAAGACAGTGATTGAAGTCAGAAGTTTCCATGAGTTAGCTTACTTTTATAGGAGGTTCATTCAGGGTTTCAGTACCATCATGGCTCCCATCACAGAATATATGAAGAAAGGGGAGTTCACTTGGGGGGAAAGGGCATAGAAATCCTTTAACACCATAAAGGATTTGCTGCGCAGATCCCCTATACTAGGCTTGCCTAATTTTAACAAACTATTTGAGGTAGAGTGTGATGCAAGTGGGTTGGGAGTAGGGGCAGTCCTGGTTCAGGAGAAGAGACCCACAGCCTATTTTAGTGAGAAGTTAAGTGGGGCTAGGTCGAACTACTCCACCTATGACAAAGAGTTTTATGCCATAGTAAGAGCCCTGAACCATTGGGGGCACTATCTGAAACCCAAGTCTTTTGTACTGCATTCAGATCATGAGGCCCTAAAATTCATTAATGGCCAACACAAGCTCAATCCAAGGCATGCCAAATGGGTAAAATTTCTTCAATCCTTCTCCTTCTCAAGCAAGTATATAGAGGGGAAGAACAATGTAGTGGCTGATGCTCTGTCTAGGAGATCTGTGATGCTAATATACATGGAGCAGAAGGTACTAAGCTTTGAGTTCATGAAGGAGCTCTACCTGGAGGACCCAGACTTCAAGGGGGAATGAGAGGTGTATTCAGAAGGAAAGCTCAAGAAGGGAAACAAATACTTGGCACAGAATGGCTTCCTCATCCAAGGAAACAAACTGTGTATACCCAGAGGTCCTTACAGGGGGTTGCTAGTCAAGGAGGTTCATTGCAATAAGTTTGCAGGGCACTTTGGAGTGCAAAAGTTGACAGGGTTGTCGCGTACCCTAATCAAAGATAAATAACCCAGACTAGGCTAACAACAAATTAATGTAATTGGGGAAGTAAGGGGTCGATCTCGGGGAGACGGGAGATACTTGTGAATAGTTATGGTTAGAACTCTACCTTGGACGATTGGCAAATCTTGTCACTAGTTACTAGATGCTATAATAAAAATGATAACAATACAATAAAGAAAATGATCTAGGGAAGTAGGTTCACACATGTAGATTAACATATTGATGAAATTGGATTTAGAACATGCAAGTAATTCATTGTGAGTTCGTAAGAATGATGTGTTCATTACAATCATAGATCAGATGGTCTAGCAGGCTTTTAGGCGATTTACTAGGTCTTAATCTACCATGTCATGCTTTGTCTATTCAATTCCCGTATCTCTACCATGGAAAAGAATTCCATTCTAGTCAATGATTTTGGCCAAAAATCGTCAACTATCGTTATAGTCCAAACATGCATAGACACAACGTTTTAAAGGCTCAATTTCTTTTAACCAATTATCATCTTTTAATCAATCTAACATGGCTACCCTACACCCTAGAAAGGTGACTACTTATGCATGATTAACAATGAAAGAGAAACTAAGATTATAAAACTAAGAACGATAAACATGATAAAGGAAATACTAAAAGAAAATGAAACTATAATGTAAAACGAGAATAAAGAATACCGGAAAGGATGAGCAAAGATTGAAATGGAACAAGAACTTGAATAGGAAATGCAAACCCGAAAACTTGAGTTCCAATTACAAGTAGAACCATACAAACTTAGAACTAAACTAAACTAAACTAGAGAAAACTAAAACTAAACTAAAACTAAGAAGAAAATGAGAGAAAGAAGAAAAACTAAACTAAAGAGAGAAGAGAAGTGTTTTTGTACATCTTAGTTGTGTGGAGGCTAAGCTATTTATAGGGTTGAGAGGTTGCTCAAATGTGTCCAAATTCATCCCCTAGACAACCTAATAAAGCTCCATTAAGGCTTGCATTAAAGAGAGGTTGGTCAAATGTGTCCAGATTCATCCCCTAGACAAAGCATTTAATCACTCATTTAAGCTTGGTAGAAGAAGAGCCAAGAAACGTCTCAGCAGCAAACATACCCGATCGGGTAAGTGGAAATCCGATCGGGTAAGTGTGCAAGATGGACTTTTCCGTCTCTTCCAATTTCATCCTTGGGCACGGAATCCTATGCCTTGGTCTTGGTCAATGCAATACGTAATTGGGCTTGGGCTAGTCTTCCTTTGACTTGGGTTGATGTTTCCTTTTGAAGTTCAAAGCCAAAGTCCAAGATAAATCCACTTGAGGAAAGATGTAGCGGAATCGTAATCAAATCGTGAAATGGCTATCATCGTTCCTCATAAACTCGTACTCTAGTGTCTTTGCTCCATAAAGTAGGAAAATATAGCAAAACCGCTTCATTTCCTATAAAACGAGACAAAACACGCAAAACAACTAGAATAGCAATATTAGCTCGTTAATCACTTAACAAAGTGCATAAATCGTATAGAAATCGAGCTAAGACGGGGGATAAATCAGTACAAAATATCACTTATCAAACTCCCCCAAGCTAAACCCTTACTTGTCCTCAAGCAAGCATACAGTAACAAACATGACAAGGACAAGGGCGACGAGCAACAATCAATCCAACCAAATGCAAATCCCATCAAGTAGCTTATAGAGCACAATGAAACACATCCCGAAACAACGTGGGCATAGGGAAAATGCAAAACATGGTTGAGATTTACATAACGGCGCAGCATAAGGAACATCAAATAGACTTTTCGGCTCTTGCATGATCTTTTGACAATGGACTCTCACGGTGCACTCAACACTCAAATTTTTATATAAATCAAGGAAATATTATTTTATATTTGAGTGGCACTCTCCTATCTACGACTCATGAGAATGCGCCCGCAATCTAATATGGTAAACATTCCAAAACTATAAGTCAAAACAATCATGAAAAGCATAGAAAAGATGCCGAAAAGATAGGAAGAAGGCTTTGGGAAATGGGTGAAAGGTGGACAAACAGTTATGGTCATGTGAAGGTTAGAATGAGCTAGCAATTGACCAATCATAAATGAATACTCAATCCAAACTTTCGATCAATTCCCAAAAGACGAATAACGAAGCCAGAAGAAACGGATTATCTTATTACACACGAAACACAAGAGTGAACTCCTTCTAAACATTGAATTGACAATTTGAGAAGATACTCACAACTTCTTCTTTTATTTCTTTTTCTTTCTTTTTTCGATTTTTTTCTTTTTCAATTTTTTCCATTTTTCTATTTCATTTTTTTTTTTTCTGAACATAACATCACTTTTTGGACATTTTGGTTCTCCCAAATTCACTTTGACATTAAAGAACAAATCTTCTCAAAAGAGCACCCATACACCATAGTCTAGCTACTAGCTCAAAAGGTAGGCATTTTTTATGTGTAGCTATTATTTTGTGAAGCATTTGTATGAAGGGGCTAATTTTGAGGGGTAATTCAAAGTGAAAAAGGCTTCAAATCTTAGTGAATCATGAATGCAATGCTTATGGGAATGAAATGAAAACCATACTTATGCGTTTTTGATGTGACGCAAATCATAAGGAGAAACTACACACACCTAATTGGGATCGGGTATAGATGTACGGATCACTGGAGGCTCTACCTTACCGTATATGTAGTTTGCCAAAGTCAAGATCCAGCTTAATAAGTCTAAAATCAATCCCTCACCCACTGTGTACAAGACATCCTCATGTATGCAAAATCCCGTCAAAAGCATGAAACATTGGCTAAAAAGCTACAATAAGGGAAATGCATTGAGGAATGACATTATGCACAACACAATTGGGTGGACAAACCACACAACTTTTATTAAAAAAAAATTTAATTATTGTTTTTTTTTTTTTGTTTTTTTTGGATTTTTCAAATTTTCAAATTCAATAAACAACTAGACTAAATAAACAACGACACAAACTAAATCCCTCCCCCAAGCTAGAATAACACATTGTCCTCAATGTGCGAAACGGGTTTAAGCGCAAAAAACACAAAGAAGGACAACATAACCAACAAAGGAATGGGGGAAGACTCAACAAAATGGTAAAGAAAGAAAAGAAAACATACAACCGTGCAGCAGCTCCCCCAAGCTAGCTTGAAAACGGGGGCAAAGTAAACCCAAGCACCAAAGTACCTGTGATGAACAAGCTACTACAATACTAGATAAAATTATTGTCTTATTGTCAAAGCTAATAGAACCAAAACCAAATGAATTTTAAAAATTAACATTATTAAATTGTCCAACAAAAATAATTTATTTCATAACAAAAATATAATAAAACACGGGTTGCCTCCCGCGAAGCTTTATTTAAATGTCTTGCTAGACTCTTTATTAATGAAAATCATTCTTTGTGCCTTAAAAAGCATGTCAATGCCCTTAGAAGTCGATCATATACCTGCGCATGAGCTATACAAAAACATATGTAAGCAATTAACAAGATATAGGCATGAAATATTGAAGGTAAGAATTGATATATCTCATCATTGTGCGCATAACAAACTTCATAGATGACCACTGAACTGCTCCACTCGTGAGTGAGAGATGGAGTGAAATGTTTAAGATCATGGAACAAAAAATTAGTTCCCAAAATATCATTAGTGGGCTCTAATTGGGGGTAGGGTGAATCAAAGGAATGAGAATCAAAAATGGTTGGTTGATCCCACTTAATTTCAAGGCTAGGTTCACAAAACCCAGTATCATTTTCAAATAAATCTGAAATATCCTTAGCAAAGGGATTTTCAAAGAAATCTGATGACTCGATCGACGACTTCCCATTGGAGTCACAAGTGGGCTTAACAACATCCTTGTCTAAAGTCTCGACTACCATATGGTCAATATCAATAATGGGGGTCTCAAAATTGTCAAATGGAACGACACTAGAGTGACTTTCAATAGAAAAGGTTGGACCATCATCATCGTCATCTATTAATTCATATGATTGGGGAGATTTAGACTCACATGGGGGGGCTGAAAAAGCACAGAAGAAAATAGACTCACATGGAGGAGGTGAAAAAGCATAAGGAAAATTGATTGGCTTACACTTTTTAAACGTGGGTTCTTCCTTTTGCCCTTTGAGTATTTGAATTTGAGCCATGATTTCATTGATTTGCTTTTGGATTCTCAACCGCCGGTGTGTTTTATCCCAAGATTGGGATGCCATAAAGTCCAAATTTCCTCTCCTCTCTTCTGATAAAAACTCCCACCACTCAATTGCATAGCCACGCTATGACACTCAATGAGCATTCCATGAAGCACGACATCTCTCATATAGGCCTCATCAAGGGTATACCCAAGAGAGATAATATGGTTAGAATAGCTATAAAATCGGTCGAGGTATTCATGGAAAGGCTCATTCTCGCATTGTGGAGTTTGGAAATAGATTGTCATTGAGAGAAAATAAAGCAATCCCTTTGAAAGAAAATATTCCTATTACCTGAAAAGAGTCACTATACTACAAGGAAAAAGTGAGAAAAACCGCAAGGAACAAGTGTTCCTCGAGACAAAAGAAAAAAAAGAAAAAGACAAGGTAAAACTGTACTAATCACAAATAAACAAAACCGTGCTCCCTGGCAACGGCGCCAAAATTTGACAGGGTTGTCGCGTACCCTAATCAAAGATAAATAACCCAGACTAGGCTAACAACAAATTAATGTAATTAGGGAAGTAAGGGGTCGATCTCGGGGAGACGGGAGATACTTGTGAATAGTTATGGTTAGAGTTCTATCTTGTACGAATGACAAATGTTGTCACTAATTACTAGATGCTATAATAAAAATGATAACAATACAATAAATAAATTGATCTAGGGAAGTAGGTTCACGCATGTAGTTTAATATATTGATGAAATTGGATTTAGAACATGCAAGTAATTCATTGTGAGTTCGTAAGAATGATGTGTTCATTACAATCATAGATCAGATGGTCTAGCAGGCTTTTAGGCGATTTACTAGGTCTTAATCTACCATGTCATGCTTTGTCTATTCAATTCCCGTATCTCTAACTTGGAAAAGAATTCCATTCTAGTCAATGATTTTGGCCAAAAATCGTCAACTATCGTTATAGTCCAAACATGCATAGACACAACGTTTTAAAGGCTCAATTTCTTTTATCCAATTATCATCTTTTAATCAATCTAACATGGCTACCCTACACCCTAGAAAGGTGACTACTTATGCATGATTAACAATGAAAGAGAAACTAAGATTATAAAACTAAGAACGATAAACATGATAAAGGAAATACTAAAAGAAAATGAAACTATAATGTAAAACGAGAATAAAGAATATCGAAAAGGATGAGCAAAGATTGAACTGGAACAAGAACTTAAATAGGAAATGCAAACCCGAAAACTTGAGTTCCAATTACAAGTAGAACCATACAAAGTTAGAACTAAACTAAACTAAACTAGAGAAAACTAAAACTAAACTAAAACTAAGCAGAAAATGAGAGAAGGAAGAAAAACTAAACTAAAGAGAGAAGAGAAGTGTTTTTGTACATATTAGTTGTGTGGAGGCTAAGCTATTTATAGGGTTGAGAGGTTGCTCAAATGTGTCCAGATTCATCCCCTAGACAACCTAATAAAGTTCCATTAAGGCTTGCATTAAAGAGAGGTTGGTCAAATGTGTCCAGATTCATCCCCTAGACAAAGCATTTAATCACTCATTTAAGCTTGGTAGAAGAAGAGCCAAGAAACGTCTAAGCAGCAAACGTACCCGATCAAGGAAGTGGAAATCCGATCGGGTAAGTGTGCAAGATGGACTTTTTCGTCTCTTCCAATTTCATCCTTGGGCACGGAATCCTATGCTTTGGTCTTGGTCAATGCAACACGTAATTGGGCTTGCGCTAGTCTTCGTTTGACTTGGGTTGATGTTTCCTTTTGAAGTTCAAAGCCAAAGTCCAAGATAAATCCACTTGAGGAAGGATGTAGCGGAATCGTAATCAAATCGTGAAATGGCTATCATCGGTTCCTCATAAACTCGTACTCTAGTGTCTTTGCTCCATAAAGTAGGAAAATATAGCAAAACCGCTTCCTTTCCTATAAAACGAGACAAAACACGCAAAACAACTAGAATAGCAATATTAGCTCGTTAATCACTTAACAAAGTGCATAAATCGTATAGAAATCGAGCTAAGACGGGGGATAAATCAGTACAACATATCACTTATCAGAAGACTTATGAGATCTTACATGAGCAGTTCTGTTGGCCCAAGATGATGGGTGATGTACAGGATACTATCAAGAGGTGCAAACCCTATCAATTAGCCAAGTCACAGTTCCAAGCAGGCCCCTACACCCCACTGCCTATACCAAACAAACCATGGGAGGACATCAACATGAATTTCAAAGTGGCATTGCCTAGAACACAAAGGGGGAAAGATTCAGTGATGGTGGTGGTAGACAGGTTCAGCAAAATGTCTCATTTTGTTGCATGCAAAAAGACAGAAGATGCAATGGGGGTAGCTGAGCTCTATTTCAAGGAAATAGTGAAACTACATGGTGTACCAAGGAGCATTGTGTCTGACAGAGACACTAAATTCATGAGCCATTTCCAGAGGACACTCTGTAGGCTCCTAGGAACCAAGCTACTCTTCAGTACATCATACCACCCTCAAACAGATGGGCAGACAGAGGTCTGTAACAAGACTTTGGGAGGATCTTGAGGTGCATCATTGCTAAGTCATTGAAGGATTGGGATGTCAAACTGTCACAAGCTGAATTTGCATTCAACAGAGCCCCCTCACACAACACAAGTAAGAGTCCTTTTGAGGTTGTTTATGGTGCTAACCCTCTTATGCCAACAGACCTAGCCCCAGTGATCAGGAAAGAAGTCAATTATGATGCCAAGGAGAGAGTACAACAGATGATGCAGATCCATAGTCAGGTCAAGAAACAAATTGAGAAAACAAATGAAATGTACAAGTCAAGAGCCAAAGGTCCAAAGAAAGCTAAAGAGTTCAAGGCACGTGACATGGTGTGGTTGTACTTAAGAAAAGAGAGGTTCCTAGAGAAGATGAAAAACAAACTGATGCCGGAGCTGATGGTCCTTTTGAGGTGCTTGAAAGGATAGGACCTAATGCTTACAAAATAGACTTACCAATGGATTATGGGGTACATAGGACATTCAATGTGGGGGATCTAAGTCCTTACCAAGAAGAGTCTGAGGATGAAGAGGATTTGAGGGCAAATCTTTTTCAAGAAGGAGGGGTTGCAACATGAGTTCAATGTCAAGTTCAGAATCAAGTCCAGCCAAACTATGATCAGTCCAACCACAGCTCAAGCTCAGCCTCACCCTACATTAGGAGCTACATTAATGCCTTGTACAGCCCCAGTCCAAGCAAGAAAATCATGACACGAGCCAGAGCTAGCCAATACATGAGCCAGAGCAAGTGAAGAAACGATCCAGACACACAAAACAAACCATTCAACATCCAGGAAACTCATTCAGCAGCAGTACCTTGGGCAGGGTTTAAGGGTTACTTCCAAGCTTGAAAACTTCAAACCAAGGATGGGACGTGGTCCTAGGGAGGGTCTATTACCTTTTTGTCCAGGGAACCTTCCTCAGAAAATGCCAGGATCACTCATCAAAACAAGAGCCAAGTTCACGAGTCAAGTTCTCACCTATTCTAGGAGCAGTTTAGCTGTCACTATCCAAACTTCCTCTTTTGGCCAGGCAGACTCAAGGGACTTTATGCTCAGTCTTTGGGACAAATATTACTTCAGTTTGGACCAAAACACCAAGCTTAAAGTCACCATGTACCATATAAAAAGCAGCAGCAAGGCAACAAGGAAGCTGTCACTATCAGAACTGTTTCTTCTGTTTTATTTCACTTTATTTCAGTTTGTGTAAGCAATGTAGCTGTTTATTTGTCTTTGTATGTAAGCCATTAGTGGCCCTAGATGTATTTGGACGTGTAATATGTAACCTAATTGCCTACGAAAGGCTTATTCCTAATGAAATGAAGACATATTTGAAGTAAACACAAAAATTGAAACCTTGTTTCTGTTTATCATCTCTTGGATGTGTGCTTGAGAAAGCTTACTTTGCTGCGTGCTTGGAAGTGAGCCTAGACCCTTAGTTGTGTGCTGGGATCAAGTCTCAACCCTCAACCATTGGCTTTGTGCTTTGGTTAAGGTTCTATCAGCTTTCTTTCAGTGTTCAGTCAAGCAAAAACAGAGCAAAACTTGAGAGTGTGTAAACCTTAGCTTTTCTTGTGTTGTTTAGCTTGTTTTCTTTATAGTTACAGTTCAAATTGGTTATCAGAGCTTTGGTTTGTGAGTTCATTTACCTAACTACATTCAAAAACACAAAACCAACCATGAGTGAAGAGAGAATTGCAGGACTTGAAACCACAGTTCAAGGTCTCACCAGAACTGTGATGGAAGTCACAAGATCTGTGAATGAACTCCTTGATGGTCATCTTAACAATGACATGAGGGGAGGCAGCGGTCGAGGAAGGGGAGCACTATGTCCACATGGTGGGGGAAGGAGAAGACAACCTGTAGAGCAAGATGAAATTTCAGACTCGGATGGCTCAGATCAAAGTCTTCTCAGGCATCATGACAAGGACATAAAGGTAGAGATTCCTGACTTTCTAGGTAGCATGAACCCTGTTGATTTCCTAGATTGGCTAAGGTCTGTAGAAAGAGTCTTTGAATTTAAAGGATACACTGATAAAATGGCTTTTAAGGTTGCTATCATGAAATTAAAAGGATATGCCTCACTGTGGTATGAGAACATGAAAACCTTGAGGGTAAGGGAAGGGAAAGAACCTATTAAGTCATGGCTCAAACTGAAAAAGAAAATGAGAGCAAAGTTTATATCTAGAGACTACACTCAGGATATGTTCATTTAGCTCACCCACCTGAAAGAAGACCAGAGACCTATAGAATCTTACTTAAGGGATTTTGAACAACTCACTCTGCAATGTGAGGTTGTTGAGAAACCAGAACAAAGGATAGCAAGGTTCTTAGAAGGGTTGGGTGAGAGGATTGCTAGTAAAGTCAGACTGCAGAACATATACTCCTTTGAGGAGGCTGTTAACTTATCCCTGAGAGTAGAAAAGTTGGGCAAAGGGAAGACTAGTGCCTCTAAGACACCATCTAGAGCATCTACATTCAAACCTTATGTAGGAGTAAGGATAGGAGACCCTGTAGTCCCTGCCATAACCCCTGTCAACACTGATAAAGGCAAGGCTGTTGATTTAGCCCAAAAGAAAACTATCCTCCTCAAGAAATGTTTTCGGTGTCAAGGTTATGGGCATTTTGCTAGAGAATGTCCATCAAAAAGAGCTCTTAGCACTATGGAAGTTGTGGATTGGGGAGAGGATGAGGTGTTAGTCTATGATGATGAGATGGAAGAGCCTGAGGCAGAGGCTAGTGAGGAATTGATTGAGCCTGATGCTGGGTTAAGCCCGGTGACATGGAGAGTAATGCACACACAACCCCAACCCTTAGAGGAAGATCAAAGACACCAGATCTTTAGGACCATATGTACCATTAAAGGGAGGGTCTGTAACCTGATTGTGGATGGAGGCCGCTGCACCACTGTAGCTTCAAAAACTCTTGTAGATAAACTAACCTTACCCACTAAAGACCACCCTCAACCTTACAAGCTTAGGTGGCTGAACAAAGGGGCTAAAGTTAGGGTTGATCAACAGTGTGTCGTGACATTTTCCATTGGGAAAGGATATGCTGATGAGACCTTGTGTGATGTACTGCCCATGGATGCATGTCACCTTCTATTGGGTAGACCTTAGGAGTTTGATAGGGATGATGTCCATCAAGGAAGGGAAAACACTTATTCTTTCAGGTTTGGGAAGCAGAGAATCATCTTGGCTCCTTTACCCCCTACCCTGAAAGGAAACCCTCCTCTATTGACTGAAGCTGCTAAGGAGGTTCTGCTGTTGAGTGAATAAGAAATGGAACAGGAGTTAACTGATCTCAAGACAGTCTATGTGCTCCTCACCAAGGAGGTTGGGGAAGGTTTTAACCAAGTGACTGAAGAAGTCCAAGCCTTGTTGAAAGCCTATGAGGATGTTTTCCCTGCTGAACTACCTAGTGGATTGCCTCCACTGAGGGGAATTGAGCACCACATTGACTTAATACCTGGGGCTGTACTACCAACCAAACCTGCCTACAGAACTGACCCCAGAGCATCACAAGAATTACAATCTTAGGTGGGAAAACTACTTAGCAAGGCATATGTCAGAGAATCCCTCAGTCCTTGTGCTGTGCCAGCATTGCTAGTGCCCAAAAAGGATGGGACTTAGAGGATGTGTATAGACAGCAGGGCAATCAACAACATCACCATTAAGTATAGGTTTCCCATACCTAGACTAAATGATATTATGGATGAGCTGAGTGGGGCTCAAGTATTCACCAAGATTGACTTGAGACAAGGATATCATCAAGGGAGGATTAGACCTGGAGATGAGTGGAAGACTGCATTCAAAACCAAACATGGACTGTATGAGTGGTTAGTGATGCCATTTGGGCTGTCTAATGCCCCTAGCACCTTCATGAGACTAATGACAGAAGTCTTGAGGACTTATCTGGGAAAGTTCATAATGGTCTACTTTGATGACATCCTAGTCTACAACTCCAACAAAAGGGAACATCTGCAACACCTACAATTACTTTGTGAAGTTCTGAGAGAAAACAAGCTCTATGGTAAGTTAGAGATGAAAGTCCATAGACCCTAATTAGACTCCTCTAATTATTTACTAAATTACATTTTAATTTAGTTTATAATGATCTATGTAACAAGCATGCAAATATAAAGACATTTATATAAAGGAAGAAATTTCCTCACATTGATATGGAAAATATAAGGGCACAACAAGAACTCCTTCTTGTTGTTCTTGAGCTAATAATATGGATGATACAAATAATCCCCAAAGTAGAAGATCTCCTCTAAGTTGCACCAAGATTAACCCAAATAATCTACCCTTATTATTAACTAGATAATAAGATAGATATTATTCTACTAATATTATGACTATATAACTACACTAGTAATACTTAGTTAATATTAGTATTTGAGAGTTTATAGTGAGAAGAAGAGTTTTAGAGAGAAGTATCACAATTGCACAAAATGAAGTAGTATAAAATGAACAACAAATGTTCATTAAATAAGCCATTTGGCCGGACTTCACAAGCCAAAATAGGGCTATTATTTTGTTCATTTGATCACATGCATTAGAGTGGAGTGTTGTAGAACAAGTGATGATTGTTTACTACTTGTTATGTCACTTTCAAAAGGTAACTAAGTAGTGTAAACATGAACAAAAATCATCACCTTGTAACTACAAGCCAACCGGTTCATTATGGCCTAGTTTGGTCCATTTTGATTTTTTGATATTTGTCTCACAAATACTTATTGATCATATGGTTAATTATCTTGTATAATTAAGTGTTAATTTGATCATATAACTATTATATGACTCAATTAAAAAAATAATATGTACTTAACATTTTAAGTAATATTTTACCATTATATCAATATATAATGGGTCCCTCAATGCTTAGTTAATTTATTTTACAACTCTTTGTAAATATAATTAACTAATTACCTCTATCTCAAAACCTCAACTAATTTAGTAATTAAACGATTAATTACTAAGTTAAATCTTATTTAATCGTATTAAAATAAGATATAAATTTATTAGTCAATTATCGCATAATTGAAAAATAAGTTTAATCGAATTTAAGTTCTTAACTCAATTTCTAACAATTAACTCTCGTACATATCGAATATATGTAATGTACTAATTAACTGTAGCGTATACAAATAATTAGTTACTATTTGGATTTCATCCTTTAGGTGTGACCGAAAGGGATCAGTTGATCACCGCCGTCAAACGACAATAACGTCAAACTCTAGTCAGCCAACCGTTATTGATTTACGTTAATCAACTGACTAATCATATATATAGTCAATAAATATCCCAATTATATTCCATAATAAGATTATTTTATGTGGCGCACGTTTGTGGAGGACCCCTACTCCAACAATCTCCCACTTGTCTGACACAAGTGTGCGTCACCGATTGTCTTGTCTCTTTATCACATCTCCCACTCAACGCAAGGTGTCTTTCAGGTCGCACTTGCAATTGACAATATCTAGAGTGGTTTTCTCGATAGGGAGAGTAACTGTCTGGCCGGAAAATCTACCATAGATCTCTTTCCGAGCGTGGCCACGCATTTACAGTAACTTCTCCTCGAGTGGCCTAAAGATGTTTTTACCCAACGTGGGTGGACAATTCATGTTGATCCATCTACTCTGTCTGATGCAGATCACCATGATCCAGAAGAAGTCCATCGGCCTCCTTTTATCTGCAGCGACCTAGTAACATCAACAGCTAAACCAAGTCGGAAACTGGTCACCGACTCAGTATATACGGTCGCCATCAAAGAATCGACTTATAGGTATAAATAGAAGACGCCTGCCACGACTTCATGCATCAAATAATTGATTTAAGGGTCTCTACAATGTCACTGTCCGACAGAGTGTTATACAGTCTGTCTATGTAAACGACCAGTCATCTCCATGACCCCATGGTGCTGAACCAACCATCGATCGACTTACAATCTAGTCATTTTGAGACGTCACCTCATTGAGTGACTAGGGACAAAATACTAAGTTCGTCCTATTCACTTGAATAGGGTCCAACAATCTATTCGGATAAACAAATTATTAAATTTAGTCAAACTAAATAAAAGAGTTTAAAATAAAACTCGAACAATGAATGTCATTATCATATATGAAATAATTAATACAACATTCAATTATTACATATTACATAATCTAAAGGAATTCTGGCACACGTCTCAATCCCATTGTGACTACATGACCATCATGCTTAGCCTTTGATAAAGGCTTGGTTAAAGGATCAGCAATGTTGTCATCTGTCCCAACCTTACAAATGTCAATTTCCTTTCTGTCCACGTAATCTCTAATTACATGATATTTCCTAAGTACATGTCTAGACTTGTTACTAGACCTGGGCTCTTTTGCCTAAAAAATAGCCCCACTGTTATAGCAGTCAAATAAATTGTGATAAGGATCTTTGGCAGTAGGGACTACTGATATGTCCTCTTCAAAAAATTGGCGAATCCACACAGCTTCCTTTGCAGCTTCAGACGCTGCAAGGTATTCTGCTTCTGTTGTAGAATCCGCTGTAACGCTTTGCTTGAAACTCTTCCAGCAAACAGCTCCTCCATTCATCATATAAACGTAGCCGGATTGGGATTTCATATCATCCCTATCTTTTTGGAAACTGGCATCTGTGTAACCCTTTACACGTAACTCAGTCTCGCCTCCAAACACTAAGAACGAATCCTTGGTCCTTCTTAAGTACTTAAGGATGTTCTTTACGGCTATCCAGTGACTCTCACCTTGATTTGCTTGGTAACGACTTGTCATGCTCAAAGCATATGCAACGTCGGGACGAGTGCACATCATAGCATACATGATTGATCCAACAGCTAATGCGTAAGGGATCAATTTCATGCGTTCAATCTCCTCGGGTTTTGTAGGGCACTCTGACTTGCTCAAAGTGATCCCACTTCCCATAGGAAGAAAGCCTCTCTTAGAGTCTTTCATGTTGAACCGATCAAATCGTATCAATAAAAGTCTGCTTGACTTAAATGCTAGTATCTCTTTTAGGGATCTATCCCTATAGCATCCGGATACCTAAGATGCGCTGGGCCCTCCTAGTCTTTCATTTGGAAATGTAATTCCTAGACACTCCTTTACATAAGGAGGCATTGAATCTCTATTCCATGAGTATATATCATCTTACATAAAGACTCGAAAGTTTACTTTCGCCCACTAAACTTCATGTATATCAGCGGTTCCTCGACAGCTTCGAGTGAAACCATTTTGTTTAATTAGCATGATCGAAACGATGGGGTATTCCAACTCTGGATGTCTTGTTAAGACCATAGATGGATCTCTTAAGTTTGCATACCTTCTTAGGGTTTGATGGATCCATAAAACCTTCAGGTTGTGTAATGTACACTTCCTCTTCTAGAATCCCATTCAAGAAGGCGGTTTTGACATCCATTTGCCAAATCTCATAATTATTAAATGCGGCAACCGCTAAGATAATCCTTATGGATCGAAGCATGGCGACTGGGGCAAAGGTTTCGTCATAGTGAAGACCATGAACTTGGGTGAAACCTTTAGCCACCAATCTAGCTTTATAAACATCATTATGTTTGTCTATGCCACTTTTGATCTTATAGATCCACTTACATTGAAGAGGTCGTACCTCCTTAAGTAAATCAACCAAGTCCCATACTTGATTGTCGTACATAGAATCCATTTTGGATTGCATGGCTCCTAGCCATAGCTTTGAGTCGGGACTAGAAATGGCTGCTTTGTAGGTAGTAGGTTCGTTACTTTCAAAAAGTAACACATTATAGTCATCACCTTTCTCTATAATACCAAGGTATCTATCAGGTTGATGACTAATTCTGCTTGACCTCCTAGGTTCCGAAGGAATAGTGACCGTACCAGACGAAGAGGGAACGTTTTCCTCGTCGTCCTTTTCGGTTTGTGGCTCTTGGACTTCATCAAGTTCAAATTTTCTCCCACTCTGTCTTTTAGAAATAAAATCATTTTCTAAAAAGACTGCATCACGAGACGCAAACACTTTGTCCTCGTGTTTATTGTAGAAGTAATAAGCACGTGATTCCTTTGGATATCCTACAAAAAGACATTTGTCATATTTGGGTGCGAGTTTATCGTCAGACTTATTCTTAACAAAAGCCTCGCATCCCCAAATTCTCATAAACGACAAATAAGGGACTTTTCCTGTCCCTATCTCATATGGAGTCTTGTTTGCCGCTTTAGTCGGGCTTCGATTTAGTGAAAATATTGCAGATAAGATAGCAAAACCCCAAAAATAATCAGGAAGCTCTGTTAGACTCATCATAGATCGAACCATATCTAATAAAGTTCGATTTCTCCTTTCGGATACACCGTTTAATTGAGGTGTTCCAGGAGTAGTCCATTGTGATACTATACCACAATCTTTCAGGTGTGAATCAAATTCATGGTTCAAGTATTCACCACCACGATCGGATCGTAGGGTTTTAATCTTTTTATTCAATTGGTTTTCTACTTCATTTTGAAATTCTTTGAATTTTCAAAAATCACTTTTATGCCTAATCAAGTAACATATCCATATCTACTCAGTCGTCGTAAAAGTAAATGAAGTAGTGATAACGCACCTCTAAGCTTGTATATTTCATTGGAACCGCATACATCCGTCATTTAACTAGTCCTATCACTTCCCTTGCGTGTGTCCTCTCTCCCTTCTCCCGTAAAAGGAGCACGAGTCATCTTGCCTAGAAGACAAGATTCGCATACGCCATAAGATTCGTAATCGAATGGTTTGAGTACTTTAGATGAAACAAGTCTCTTTATGCGTCGTTCGTTTATGTGCCCTAAACAACAATGCCAAAGGTATGATTGATTAGGTTCACCTGTTTTGAGCCTCTTGTTTTCTACATGATATACCTCTTTTGTAATATCTAGAACATAAATACCTCCAATATAAATGGCCTCGCCATAAACCATTTCATTAAATGAAAAAGTACAACGATTGTTCTTAATACAAAATGAAAAACCTTCCATGTCTAACACGGAAATGGAGATAATGTTCTTGGTAAGAGTTGGTACATAATAGCAATTATTTAAATACAACTCTAAACCATTAGGCAAAAGAAGAACGTAGGTGCCCACGGAAATTGCGGCTACCTTAGCTCCATTTCCCATGCGTAGGTCCACGTCACCCTTGGCTAGTGCTTGCACGTCCCTCAGCCCCTGTACATGATTATAAAGGTGAGAACCACAACCGGTATCAAATACCCAAGAAGATGTACTAGCAAAGTTAATATCTATCATATAGAGTGATGAAAGAATTTTACCTGACGTTGTCACACAACCGTCCTTCTTATCTTTCAAGTACTTGGGGCAATTGCGTTTCCAATTCCCTTTGCCATTACAATAATAGCAATCCGCCTCCGCGTGTTTGTTGACCTTGGGCTTGGCCTTATAAAAGACCTTGGCCTTTACCTTGCCGGATTTCTTGAAAAGAGTCTTACCCTTTCCCTTGTCCTTCCTCACCCCAAGGTTCATGTTCTTCATTTTCATGGAAAGAACATCCTTGGGTTCACTCCCACTAGCCTCCATGTCTCTCTCAGCTTGGGTGAGGAGTGCATGGAGTTCATGGAAACTCTTATCCATGCCATTCATGTTATAGTTCACCCTAAATTGGGTGAACTTAGGTGAGAGTGAATGAAGGATCTTACCCACAACCAAATTCTTCCATCATCCCCCTTGACCTCTTGAGTCGGGTTTGTTGATAGGGTTTGATGTAAAGCGATGATTGCTTCCGCCTAATTGATTGATCTTCCGACAACTACGAAACCGTCTTTGCTTCTTCTCTCTTTCGAATTAGTGAACCTTCTTGAAATGCATTTCACTTGGTCGAGCTTTCTTCTTCAAATCGTCGGGTTCTAGGCAAATGCTCGGGAATATAGAAAAAGGGCGTAGAAACGTCACTTTCCCTACAAAACAGGTTAGAACATAGGAATTCGCCTAGAAGACGATATTAGCTCATAAAGTGGCTTAACAAAGCACAAACGACATACAAAACCGAGCTAAATTGGGGGTTAAAACCATACAAATATTCACTTATCATAAGGGCTGAGGTCTCTTATGTTGAATGTGCCATGAAACCCATATTCCCCTGGCAATTCCACCTTGTAAGCATTGGCTGCCACCTTCTATATGATTTCAAAGGGTCATTTGCCCTGGGCATAAGCTTGTTCTTTCTTTTGCTTGGAAACCTTTCTTTCCTGAGGTGTAGCCATACCAGATCACCTGCTTGAAACTCCTTCTTTCCCCTTGGCACCTTGGCTTTTATTTTTTACTGCTCATTGGCTTTCTATATGTTCTTTCTAACCTGCTCATGTAGCTTGAGCATCTGTTCCACCCTTTTCTTGACATCATAGTTCAGAAACTCCTTAGGCACATTGGACAACTCTATGGGCATGAGTGGGCTGCTGCCATAGACCACTTCAAATGGGATGTGGTCAATGCTTGATGACGGGGGCTCTGTTGAAAGCAAATTCTGCCTGAGCTAGCTTGAGATCCGAATCTCCTAGGGACTTCTTCACAATGCACCTGAGTATTCTTCCTAAGGTTTTGTTGGTGACTTCTGTTTGTCCATCTGTTTGGGGGTGGTGAGATGTGCTGAAGAGCAGCCTAGTGTTTAGGAGCTTCCACAAGGTCTTCAAGAAGTAACTCATAAACTTTGTATCCCTGTCTGAAAAAATTGATCTAGGTACTCCATGCAGCCTGACTACCTCTTTGAAATAAAGTTTAGCAACCCCTGATGCATCCTCAGTTTTCTTACATGGCACAAAATGAGCCATCTTGCTGAATCTGTCAACCACAACCATGATGGAATCCTTTCCCCTGGGAGTCCTGGGCAGAGCAACAATAAAGTCCATGCTAATGTCTTCCCAAAGCTTATCAGGTACATGTAGTGGTGTGTATGGTCCTGCTTGGAAGGAGCTCTTTGCCTTTTGGCAGCTGGAACACCTCCTAAGTGAAAGTCCATAGACCTTAATTAGACTCTTCTAATTAGTTTCTAAATTACTTGTTAATTTAGTATTTAATGATCTATGTAATATGCATGCAAATATAAAGACATTTATATAAAGGAAGAAATTTCCTCACATTGATATGGAAAATATAAGGGCACAACAAGAACTCCTTCTTGTTGTTCTTGAGCTACAAATATGGATGAACACCAACAATCTCCAAAGTAGAAGATCTCCTCTAAGTTGCACCAACATTAACCCAAATAATCTACCTTTATTATTAAACTAGATAATAAGATAGATATAATACTACTAATATTATGACTATATTACTACACTAGTAATACTTAGTAAATATTAGTATTTGAGAGTTTTAGTGAGAAGAAGAGTTTTTAGAAAGAAGTATAACAATTGCACAAAATGAAGTGATCAAATAATGAACACAATTGCTCATTTTTAAAGCCATTTGGCCGGTCCACTTTAGTCCATAAAGGACTCTTATTTTGCTTAATTTTATCACATGCATTAGAGTGTAGTGTTGTAGAAAGGATGATGATTGTTTTATACTTGTTATGTCACTTTCATAAGCTAACTAAATAGTTACAACAAGAACAACAATCATCACCATTTAACTACTACCATAACCGGCCATCATGTACGTAGTTTGGTCCATTTTGATTTTTGATATTTGTCTCACAAATACTTATTGATCATATGGTTAATTATCTTGTATAATTAAGTGTTAATTTGATCATATAACAATTATATGACTCAATTAAATAAATAATATGTACTTAGCATTTTAAGTAATATTTTACCATTATATCAATATATAATGGGTCCCACAATGCTTAGTTAATTTATTTTACAACTCTTTGTAAATATAATTAACTAATTACCTCTATCTCAAAACCTCAACTAATTTAGTAATTTAACGATTAATGACTAAGTTAAATCTTATTTAATCGTATTAAAATAAGATATAAATTTATTAGTCAATTATCGCATAATTGAAAAATAAGCTTAATCGAATTTGAGTTCTTAACTCAATTTATAACAATTAAGTCTCGTACATATCGTATATATGTAATGTACTAATTAATTGTATCGTATACAAATAATTAGTTACTATATGGATTTTATCCTTTAGGTGTGACTGAAAGGGATCAGTTGATCACCGCCGTCAAACGACAATAACGTCAAAAAACTTAGTCAGCCAACGTTATTGATTTTTTTTTTTTTGTACGTTAATCAACTGACTAATATATATTAATTCAATAAATATCCCAATTATATTCCTTAATAAGATTCATTATGTGGCGCACTATTGTGGAGGACACCTACTCCAACAATCTCCCACTTGTCTGACACAAGTGTGCTTCACCGATTCTCTTGTCTCTTTATCACATCTCCCACTCAACGCAAGGTGTCTTTCAGGTCGCACTTGAGATTGACAATATCTAGAGTGGTTTTCTCGATAGGGAGAGTAACTGTCTGACCGGAAAATCTACCATAGATCTCTTTCCGAGCGTGGCCACGCATTTACAGTAACTTCTCCTCAAGTGGCCTAAAGATGTTTGTACCCAACGTGGGTGGACAATTCCTGTTGATACATCTACTATGTATGATGCAGATCACCATGATCTAGAAGATGTCCATCGGCCTCCTTTTACGGCACGACCTAGAACATCAACCAAAACCAATCGAAAACTGCACCGACTCAGATAGACGGTCGCCAGTCAAAAGAATCGACTTATAGGAATAAGATAGAAGACCCTGCCACGACCAGGCATAAAATAATTGATTTAAGGGTCTCTACAATGTCACTGTCCGACAGAGTGTCATACAGTCTGTCTATGTAAACGACCAGTCATCTCCATGACCCCATGGTGCTGAACCAACCATCGATCGACTTACAATCTAGTCATTTCGAGACGTCACCTCATTGAGTGACTAGGGACAACATACTAAGTTCGTCCTATTCACTTGAATAGGGTCCAACAATCTATTCGGATAAACAAAGTATTAAATTTAGTCAAACTAAATAAAAGAGTTTAAAATAAAAACTCGAACAATGAATGCCATTATCATATATGAAATAATTAATATAACATTCAATTATTACATATTACATAATCTAAAGGAATTCTGGCACACGTCTCAATCCCATTGTGACGACATGATTATCATGCTTAGCCTTTGATAAAGGCTTGGTAAAAGGATCAGCAATGTTGTCATCTGTCCCAACCTTACAAATGTCAATTTCCTTTCTGTCCACGTAATCTCTAATTACATGATATTTCCTAAGAACATGTCTAGACTTGTTACTAGACTTGGGCTCTTTTGCCTGAAAAATAGCCCCACTGTTATCACAATAAATTGTGATAGGATTTTTGGCAGTAGGGACTACTGATAGTCCTTCCAAAAATTGCCGAATCCACACAGCTTCCTTTGCAGCTTCAGACGCTGCAAGGTACTCTTCTTCTGTTGTAGAATCCGCTGTAACGATTTGCTTGAAACTCTTCCAGCAAAACAGCTTCTCCATCATAATATAACGTAGCGGATGGGAATTTCATATCATCCATATCTGTTTGGAAACTGGATCTGTGTAACCCTTTAACACGTAACCAGTCTCCGCCTCCCAACACTTAAGAACGAATCTTGGTCCTTCGTAAGTAACTTAAGGATGTTCTTTACGGCTAGCCAGTGACTCTCACCTGGATTTGCTTGGTTAACGAATGTCATGTCAAGCATATGCAAGTCGGGACGAGGGCACATCATAGCATACATTAATTGCACTCCAACAGCTGATGCGTAAGGGATCAATTTCATACGTTCAATCTCCTTGGGTTTTGTAGGGCACTCTGACTTGCTCAAAGTGATCCCACTTCCCATAGGAAGAAAGCCTCTCTTAGAGTCTTTCATGTTGAACCGATCAAGAATCTTATCAATATAAGTTTCTTGACTTAATGCTAGTATCCTTTTAGATCTATCCCTATAGATCCAGATACCTAAGATGCGCTGGGCCTCTCCTAAGTCTTTCATTTGGAAATGTATTCCTAGCCACTCCTTTACAGAAGTGAGCATTGGAATATCATTCCCATTGAGTAGTATGTCATCTACATACAAGACTAGAAAAGTTACTTTACTCCCACTAAACTTCATGTATAAACACGGTTCCTCGACACTTTGAGTGAAACCATTTTGTTTAATTACATGATCGAAACGATGATTCCAACTCCTGGATGCTTGTTTAAGACCATAGATGGATCTCTTAAGTTTGCATACCTTCTTAGGGTTTGATGGATCCAGAAAACCTTCAGGTTGTGTCATGTACACTTCCTCTTCTAGAATCCCATTCAAGAAGGCGGTTTTGACATCCATTTGCCAAATCTCATAATTATGATATGCGGCAACCGCTAAGATAATCCTTATGGATCGAAGCATGGCGACTGGGGCAAAGGTTTCGTCATAGTGAAGACCATGAACTTGGGTGAAACCTTTAGCCACCAATCTAGCTTTATAAACATCATTATGTTTGTCTATGCCACTTTTGATCTTATAGATCCACTTACACTGAAGAGGTCGTACCTCCTTAAGTAAATCAACCAAGTCCCATACTTGATTGTCGTACATAGAATCCATTTTGGATTGCATGGCTCCTAGCCATAGCTTTGAGTCGGGACTAGAAATGGCTGCTTTGTAGGTAGTAGGTTCGTTACTTTCAAAAAGTAACACATTATAGTCATCACCTTCCTCTATAATACCAAGGTATCTATCACGTTGATAACTAATTCTGCTTGACCTCCTAGGTTCCGAACGAATAGTGACCGTACCAGACGAAGAGGGAACGTTTTCCTCGTCGTCCTTTTCGGTTTGTGGCTCTTGGACTTCATCAAGTTCAAATTTTCTCCCACTCTTTCTTTTAGAAATAAAATCATTTTCTAAAAAGACTGGATCACGAGACACAAACACTTTGTCCTCGTGTTTATTGTAGAATTAATAAGCACGTGATTCCTTTGGATATCCTACAAAAAGACATTTGTCAGATTTGGGTGCGAGTTTATCGTCAGACTTATTCTTAACAAAAGCCTCGCATCCCCAAATTCTCATAAACGACAAATAAGGGACTTTCCCTGTCCATATCTCATATGGAGTTTTGTTTGCCGCTTTAGTCGGGCTTCGATTGAGTGAAAATATTGCAGATAAGATAGCAAAACCCCAAAACAAATAATCAGGACGCTCGTAAACTCATCATAGATGAACAATATAAGAAAGTTCGATTCTACTTTCGGATACCACCG
>JAIUZE010008011.1:0-23932 GCA_022085475.1 Heliosperma pusillum | reverse complement strand
CGTTATTCTTCAGTCGCGTTGACTGATTCATAGTGTCCATGAACATCTTAAGCCAGAACTCACGTCCGATCGTGGCACTTGGCATTGGGTCATCAGTATGGCCAGCCATTTGTTATTAGCAGTTTATATCTGAATATATGACTGTGGGAAAAATAAATATGATAAGTTTCATCGTTTTAAATTTGAGTCAAATGAAAAACTGTTTAATTCGATGACTCGCGCATTTATACAATTGACCTCCCTCAAGAATTATATAAATGATCCCAAGACTCAATTTCTGTAAATTGATAAGCCAACCTCTTGGCTAATTCTACTTTTAGAATTCCTGGTCGATAAATTTCTGTAAATTCTATCTTTAGTCCATCATAATCACGAAATATTACTCGTACTATAATGTTGAGATAAAATAGGTCAACACTCACTACTTACCCAACGTAGAAGGGGTCATATTATGACTTCCGACGAAGAAGGGGTTCATAGAAGGTTTTCCTATAAAGACTAATCTCAATTTTCATTTTAGAGGAAGATCCCATCATCTTAAATTTAATTCATTTTAAGTGAACAAATTCTAGCATTTCGTGAATGATTTAGACTAAGGTGATGGCCCTATGAACGAGTGACATCTGTATGTCTAAGATGAAAATTCAAACTATATGAAATATTTTTCATGCATTTCAGGTGGTTTGGTTTAGGCGGAATATGATGCAGTTATTTAACATGTGAATGAAAAACAAAAAACCGGAAAAAATACGTAAACTATTACAACGGTCCTAGTGTGGCCTATCTACCAAAATGAACAGTAAATACAAGTTCGGAATCCATCCTTATGGACCCGAGAAGCTTGACTTTGTCTCATCTTGTTCCATGTAGCGGGAGTGAGCATCCGATCTCCGTCTCTAGTCTTCTTAAAATTACATTTAAAAATTACAAAATAAACCTATTTACATTCTAATTCCAAAACATAATTAAAATAAAAAATAAAAGGAGATTCGAGATCTCAAAATTACAACCAAACCATGTTTTCATCATTACGAAAACATGATTAACTAAAGCCACACTAGGTATTACATTTTTCAAACAATTGCAAAAATACGTAAAATAAACCATTCATTCATTCATTCAAAAAAAAAAATGCATCAACTATATAAATTAATACTACAAAACATAATTCATTAATTATGTTGATTAATTATCCAAACCACCATTCAAACCGATCAAAATTATGTGACAATTCCTTAATTGCCCACAACAATTTTAATCATCCATAATCCATTTTTATTTTAAACTTTTTTAAAATAAACGGGTATCATTATTGTGAACCTTTTCACAATAACAAACAAACAAACATTATCTTTATAATGTCAAAAAAAAAAAAACAAACAAAATTTTTTTTTTTTCTTACGGATCACTGTTCACCGTGAACAGTACCAGTAAATTTTTTTTTTTTTTTTTTTTTTTTTTTTTTTTTTTTTTATCTTCTTTTCTAACGGTTTAATCAAAACCGAAAATAAAAAATAAAAAAATTAAAACTCAAAAACCTGCTGTACAGGGAAACAAAAAAACAGAATTTTTTTTTTTTTTTATAATGAACAGTAGCAATGAACAGTACCGGACTGCACAAAAAAAAATTTCGGTGTTGCCAATATCGCTAGATCGGTACAAATTTCAATATCTAATCGTTATTAAAATTGATTCAAACTAGATTATTCAATTTAACCTTTTAAAATGAACATCTAAATCATGATTAAATCGATTATCCTTATATTCATTTAATCACAATCGCTTTGAACATCATTAAAATTGAATCATTATTCAAAAATCATCAATTTTAAAACAATGAATCCGAAAATAATAGCAACAACAAAATCAAAACAATTCCATCTTATTTTAATTTAATCCTTATCAAATTAAAACAACCACAAATTTATTATATTGAATTTTAACCTTTTAAAATAACAATATCAATAAATCAACAATGAAAAAACAAAACCCTAAAAAATCACACGGCTAAAAAAAATCAGCCGTCACAAAAATTTTTTTCGGTAAAAAATTTTTTTTCTTTCTCAAATTTATATTTCATAAAAATGAAAAACATATAATATAATTTAGTAGCCAAATGCTCTGATACCACTTGTGGGAAATAACTGTTTACATCCCCTTAAAATTTAGGATTATAACAAAATTATATAATATGAATTGCAAGTCATTAATACGAAAACGATATAAAATATATAGAAAGCGAATTTAACCTTTGGTCCTAGCAAAATTCGGCCTAAGAACAGATATCAACACAGATATCCTCCTAATCGTAACACCCAAGACTGATTGAGATATGCCCTTGTAATTGCTAGAAAAAGAATTAAAAGTTACAGTTAACTTTTTTATTTTTTTGTGTTTTGTGTGATGGAGGCACAAGTGAGAGAGTAAAAAAATTAGGTTTTTATTTTCCTCACTTCCCTTTTCTTTTGACAGCACCATTAGGTCTATCATGAGGAGATTTAGTCTCCTCAAATAACTACCCATTGACTGGAAAAACCCGAGTGTATCTGGACACTTTTTTTCAGTCATTTTAGCTTCTAATATAATGTAATACATTATAATCGTCATTAGTCAAAGACCGACATTATAATACATCATTAATTATAAATATCCGTATATTTATAATTTTCCAATTAATTATAACGGTTTATATTTAATTAGCGTACATTATATACAACAATTAAATATAACATTTTATATTCAATTTACGAATTACAGTTAATTCGTCTCAGCTAAATTTATTTAATCATTATTAAATAATTATATCATCATCACATTGACTAACCTTTTAGTCAAAAACACCGACTAACCTTTTAGTCATTTAATAAGGTATCAATATGATTATTTTCTCAAATAATCACATCTCTCAATCACATCCTTTAGGTGTGACTTTTAGGGACCAGTTGATCACCGTCATCTGTATGACGATAACGTCAAACTTATCTAGCAAGCCAACCGTTATCGATAAACGTTAATCAACTGATTACAATACAAAGTATACCCTGTGAACCTACAGAGATTTATTTATGTTATTGCACTAACTGGAGGACACTAGCTCCAACACCAATGCCATATTGAAGGATGGACATGGCTTTAGAGTTTTTCTCGACCTTTCTATAGTCAGCCTCGACATATTTGTCCTCGCTTTTTGGGGTACTAGTACCATCGGTATTAGTGACCATGATTTCGAGGGGACCCTTTTGAATTATCAACCAACATTCATAGTCCGCACGTTTGACATAGTGCTCCATGCGGTGTTTCCACCAAGCATAGTTTTCTCCCTTGAAGATGGGATACTTAGTGTGTTTTGAATCGTCCATAACTAAAGGATCAACTCGTTGGTTTTAACCAATATCAAGAGCACGAGGCTCTGATACCAATTGAAGAGTTAAGAACGATTTACACCTAAGAGGGGGGGGGGGGGGAATTAGGTGTACTTTTAAAAATTTCTACTTAACTTGGTTATTTGATAACACAAGTAAGAACAATTAAGTACGAGACTTGAGAAACTTAATTGAATTTAAGTTCACAAGAAGTACATCAGGTCTAAGTCACAGTATGAAGGACTGTGACACAGACAAGGCAGCGAGATATGCAGTACGTCACAGTATGGAAGACTGTGGCGCATACATAATAACGAGATGAGTAGTAAGTAAATAATAAGCAGCGGAATGTGAAAGTAAATGAACAAACAAGACGATGTTTTTAAATTGGTTCAGCTTCTACTTCGAAGCCTACGTCCAATGTTATTTTATTGCTTGTTTAGAAATTTACTCAAACTTACTAAACCCCTTACAATGAAAATAACTTGCCAACCAACCCCGGTTGCACTCAAACTTAAAGCTACTCCGCTTCAAGAGTTTTTGTGTTCTATCTCACAGGTTTACAGAGTCTTGAATCTCAATCGTTCACTTAATGAACATGGAGATCACAATTAAGACTTAAACACGAGATCATGGAACAGACTTAGTATGTCACAGTACAACGAACTGATACAGGAGATTTTACAGCTTTTAAAACAAGTGAAGACATAGACTTTAAAACGATTTGCAAACTTAAGAAAACAAAGATATTTAAATGCTCAACTGATTTGCAAAGTTTTCAATTAAATGTTCTTTAAAAGTCTTGGCAATAAATGAGAGGATATGAGTTCTATTTATAGTGGAGGAGTCGTGTGAGGTAAGGGTCAAAACACTATTTCACATTAATGTCCAATGGATAATATAGTGCATTGGTTTGAGATCTTTTGGTAAATATTCAGGACACAATTTGCAAAGCTAGAATTAGTAGAGTCTTGCTTTATGTACAGTATATGGAAGCTTTTTGGGAAATGCAAAATATTGTCAAATAGGTGAAAGTGGAAAGACCTATTTTGTAGCCACTTGATTGTTCTTTATCCTAGGCTAGTCTAACACGTTAACCATAATCACAAGACTCAATTTCTTATTTTGAACTGCTTTTTGTTTGTTGCAATCTGAAAATTATTTGATTTTGAAAACATAAAAGCCTTTTGTTAACAATCAACACTTGTTCAATTTCGAAAGTTTTTCTCCTTGATTGTACCAGAAACCATAGTGTCACAGTGACTGACACTGTGACATGGTTTTGCAGTTTTGTGACAAACTAAGAATGTTACACTACTTCGTTTACAACATTCGACTTAGGCTATGACTATCTTCATCTTTGATCATCCTTGCACCATCCTTGAGAAATAATTGAGAGCTTCAAATGCTATAAATCATAACTAAGAAGCAAACCATTAAATGACAATGAAACTTGGCATCATCAACAAAGTATGGTTCTAACAATCTCTCAGTCCCACAAATTGATGATACACAAGAAACATCGACGACTAAGTTATTGGAGGTGAAGTGTTCCTATAAGGACCCGTTGTCGAATAAAAGAATCGAGTCTAATACAGCAAGAGCTGATATTAGGAGGCCATCAAAAGAGGAATTATCGGAACAAGACAAGCGAATGTGCGTGGAAGTGGACAGAGAGAAGAATAGAATATCGATAGCAGAAGGAATTGCAGAAGCAGTGGAGATGGCGGAGAGAGGGGACCTAGATGAGGCCCGGTCAGTACTCGAGAGAAGGATAGATAGTGTGATACAGTCATATGCATCGCATACAGGTGATGAAGCCACAATGTCCCTCTTAGTTCAGGCAGGTATGGTCGTCGAGTGTATGAGTAGTGAAAAAGTGTTCACAGGAGGTGGCAGAGCCTTTGCGCACTCTGCTAAGATCTTTCACCGGTATCAGAGAGCTGCTGCTCGAATGCTCCAGCCAGTTGGTCCTAGTTTTACTGGTTCTGATGACGATACTACGAGTGGTGATACTGATGGTGAGTGGACGTGTTTTCTGACGCCGTATATGTAGCAAATGGTGAGCAAATTACAGCAAGAGGGCCAAGGCAGTTGTCTAAACCAAGGTACTGATGATGTGAATAGTTCTGCAAAACCTTGAAGATATATCATATATGCACCTTTGTTGTATTATGATTATGATTATTAATTTCATGAATAAAAAGTGTGATTAAATGCTTGCTAAATCTTTGGTGATAAATGGGAGCTTGATTATGTTGTTGTGAGGTTCTATGGTTAATGGTGTTTGTGAGTTGGTCATTGTAATTCTTATTCTATTTACCATTAACAACTACAATTCTTGTTCTTATTTGTTGATGAATTTACATATTTTATGTTTTAATTTAGTTTGCTTGTAAAAGTTGGAGCAAAGAGGGAATTTTTTTTTATCGTTTTGGGGTTATTTATAAAACTATTTACCGCTTTAGCGTCTATTTCAAATTATTTCTCGCCAATGGGTCCACATCATCGACTTTTTATTTTTTTTCGATCTCTGATGGAAAGCCGCTACTTGAGAGTAGCGACCGCTACTTGAAGTAGCGGCTTTCATTATATGTAATAATATGGAAGAAAAAAAAGGATAGATACATGAACCTCTACTAAGGATAGCGGCTTTAGAATGCAAAGCAAATATATACTCAAGGCATAAATAAATATTACTCCTAAAGATGGTAGGTTGATATGCAATTCTATCTTGCCTGGTGGTCGGTAGTTTGCCTTCTAAACTGAAGCTTGCAGGTTCGATGTCATGATATATAGTTGCACTAGATGATACTCCCTCTGTCCCGGTCATTTGTACCGCGGCGGAGGGAGTATAGAACTATGATACTATAAGACATGGATATAAGCAAGTCTAACAATTAAGAATGCTGTATATGATGACTTTATGAGATAAAAATTGAACAGTGTGTTTATTTAAATATCGATTATTAAATCAGGTTAAAAAAGTTGAGATTTATAATAATATACTTCAATATCGGATGGGTTCGGTGGGACCTTTTCCTACATTGCACCAATGCCTAGGTGGGCTATTGAGTGTTGTGGCTCAGGGGCGTTGAGATTAAAGTCACTCCGAGTGTCCTGAACTCCTGATGTACAAATGAAGTCTTTACATCGGAGGTTATAAGAGTACTATTAACAGCTTTGGTCGTAGTCGATATGGGCCTATGGGGCGGTATTTGTTGGTGATGTTTATACAGGCGAAGAGAAGCAATTCTTGGTGTATCTCTCTGTTCCAGAAGTTTAAGAAAAAGAAACTACCGTGACAACAAAGTTATTGGAGGCCAAGTTAGGTGGACAAATGATACAATCGAATAGGTCTTAGCCTAGTGGTTAAGAAGGAAGTATAATGGACAGTAGGTCCTAGGTTCAAATACCCATCATTTTAATCGAAGATAAAAGTTCACAACGATTTCCCAAATTATTTCCGTGTTACTAAGACTCTTTCTTAGGCACCACATAGAAGAGTCGTCGAATAAATATGGAAGCATTCACTTAAGAGAAAAGGTTGTAAAATTGTATTATAAAACAATTAGGAGTATAAATAATACAGAAATGACTTTTAATCAAGGATTCATTATAAAATGTGTTCTTATTTTCATTCTCATTCTCATCCCAATACTTTGCTTTAGTCAGTTGAGTAAGTATTAGAGGTTGAACATTCTTATAATTAATGAGGCCAAGTCAACTTTGAGGGTAAAAACAACCAAGTTTCGAGTTACCGGTAATTCGTTTCTGAGTTATGGGTAATTCAAAGGTACTCCTTCCGTCTCAATTTTTCGTCTACTTTTTCTTCATTTTAGTAATATCGAGTGTTATTAGAATTGCTGTACTTCAATGCACAGAATCGGATATGGTATGTCAAAACGGTTTTCATAACCAAGCCTTGCAATTATGTACTGTAATAATTAAGCTCCCATTACAATAAGACAATTGATCAGTTTTGTAATGACATTTTAAAAATTATTGTGAACAGATTTGCTTTTTTTTGTATCGTTAAAAAAAATGTTTTTATGTGAGTTGTCTCGTTGCTGGACTAGCAATGAACCCTGTAAAATGGAACGAAGGACGCTTGTTTGGCGTTCAACATATGTAAGTTCTTGTGCTAAATTCGACAATTCGAAATCATCACATCAAGAAGGATCTCGCTTGATGCTCATATGATACAGATAAGATTATGAGAACAAGACGATGGTTGAACAAGAAATAATATAATCGGTGAAAACAGTCAAACGAATTGAAAGACAGGATCATTATTCACACCAGAAAACTAGGCCTTTACTGTATTTTTATTGACTTTTTGCAGAGCAAAAACTATATCGGCGAAGGAAACAGGAAGCCAGGAAACCTAATGACAGATGAATGCAATGTTGTATACTTTGGCGAAGGAAACAGAAAGACGGGAAAATTTATCACGGAAGAATGCATTGGTGTATACTTTGGCAAAGGAAACAGGAAGACGGGGAAATTAATCACAGAAGAATACAATAATGTATATGGAAGATCAAATGAATCGAGAAATGTTCAACTTACCAGTAATGTAATTTTACTTCTTGATTTTCCGAATTTGTTAGCTTCATACAATGTGGCTATGTACTTGTTATATGGAGAACGAAAACCTTAGAAACTAACAGATTTCTTGTATTTCTATTTCTATTTGCAGAGTAAATGCTACATCTGCAAAAAGGACAGGAAGACAGGAAAATTATTCATAACAGACTGTTCCCATATATTCCACTCCGATTGCATTTACTACAATCTTCAAAATGGCAACGCCAATCGTATCTGTCGTACTTGCTCTGGTACATGGACTAATAAAATCATCCACAAGCAATCCACCGACCCACAACTAATTCCCTTAATCCCAGACAATTACTATGGAAATTTCGACGATGATGAGCCCTTGTCGGATAGCGAGGCCCCATTTCAGCGACAAGATAGGCAGGACGTGGCAATGACTGTCAAGGCCCTGCCTGAGTACCCGGCTGTAAGCAAGTCAGACAAATTTGACTCATTTGCGGTCCTTGTATCCATCCGCGCCCCCATGCTGGCTCTTGAAACTGATGAGAAGTCTAGCACGCGTGCACCTCTTGATCTGGTGGCGGTGCTAGATGTCAGTGGCAGTATGGGTGTTGATAACAAGCTCACACTTCTAAAGCAAGCGGTCGAATTTGTCATCAAAAACCTCGGCCCCAGAGACCGACTTTCTATCATCACATTCTCTAATTATTCAACTAGGCTAACCCCTCTAAAAAGGATGACACAAGCAGGCCAAGACGATAGCTTAAAAGCCGTTGGCTCCATTCGGGCAGGTGGGTATACTAACATCATTTCAGGACTGCAAGCTGCAGTCAAAGTCTTGGACCAACGACGTGAAAGGAACCCTGTTACTAGTATCATTCTCCTGTCAGATGGTCGAGAGAGTGAAAATCCCGATTTCATGTCCTGCCTTAGCCGGCTTCCCATGTCAATCAGGTCAAATGACGTTGAATTGGGTCATACCTCGACACCAATTGACAAAGTACCGGTCTACACATTTGGAATCGGAGCTGACCATGATGCCAAAGCACTCCACGTAATATCAGACGTATCAGGTGGTACCTTTTCCTACATTGAGGCCCTTGAAGTTATTCAAGATGCGTTTGCTCAATGCCTAGGTGGGTTATTGAGTGTTGTGGCTCAGGAAGTTGAAATTCAGGTTCACCCGGTGTGTCCACAGGTTCGAATCAAGTCTATTCCGTCTGGAAGGTATAAGAACACAATTACTGATAGCTCCGGCCATCAACACGGGGTGGTATATGTTGGTGATATTTATGCAGATGAAGAGAAGCGATTCCTGGTGTATATGTCAGTCCCAGAAATCAAAGATGAATATTATAACCCAACAACATATTTATTGGAGGCCAAGTGTTCCTACAAGAGCCCATTATCGAATAAAAAAATCGAGTCTAATACAGCTACAGCTGAGATTGAAAGGCCTAAATACGCGTTAACGGAAAAACAAAAGCAAATATGCCTAGAGGTGGACAGGGAGAGAAATAGAATATCAATAGTAGAAGGAATTGCGGAAGCACAAGAGTTGGCGGAGAAAGGGAAGCTAGATGGAGCACGGTCCATACTCGAAACAAGACAAGCAAATGTGATACAGTCATATGCAGGGGTGACAGGGGATGGGCCTACCATGTCCCTCTTTAATCAGGCGGGCATGGTCGTGAACCGTATGACGAGTAAAAAGGCCTATGACGAAGGTGGCAGAGCCTATGCACTTTCTGAATACAACTCACATATGTATCAGAGAGCTAACTTTCAGAATTGTGCTAATTTTAATAATGGGTTCGGATTTCAGACGAGCTATATGGAGCAAATGGGGAAAAAATCGCAGCTAGAGCGTCGAGCCAGTGGCCAAAAGTAAGAAACTGATAACACTGCTTCTGCAAACTCTTGGAAGATCCATTATATATGTAGCTTTGTGCCTCTGTTATATGTACATGATTATGTATTTCGTGATTAATTATGTGGCTGTGAAGTTCTATGGTTTTTGTTGTTTGAGAGTTCGTCAATGTTGTTGTAATTGTTTTTCGAGTAATTTCAATATCTGTATCTAGTCCCAAATCATGTTGATCTCTATTTAACCACAATATTCGACACCTCAAATACTCTCGTTTACAGCATAACAGAGGGAAAACTCATGTTAATAACGCTCTTGTTAATGAAACAGTTTGTTTTATTCCGTCATATATCAAATTTTTAAAGGATTACACAGAGACTTGACGTTGAAAACGTGGAGACGGTTAGTTGAAAACGTGGAGACGGTTTAGTGATAACGTTCGAATAAATTTATGTTGAACATAGCCAATTAGTGAATGATTAACTTCAGGCGGTTATGTCCTCAAATTTTCGAGTCGAGTAAAAATAACAAGGCGGAACTGAAAGTCAGTATCAAGATCGTTTGTCTAAGGATAAATTGAGGAAATTAGGCATACAAGGAATAAGACAACAATTGACCAGAACAGAGAGAGTACATGTTTATATGTTTTGAGTCTTAATTTGTTGTGCTCAAATTATTCGGTTGTAACTCGTAACGCCTTTTATATTATATTTTTTTGGTACATAAAGAACAATATGACGTGTGCCGGATTCAAACCTCTGAACACTCTTTACACTTTTTATTCCGTTGTTACTCGTAACGCTTTTTATTCTGTTGTAACTCGTAACGCTTTTTATACCTTTTATATAGTGGACAGAAGGTCCCGGGTTTGAATAAATAAACTCCTAATTCAGTGATACAATCGAAGAGGTCTTAGCCTATAGGTTAAGAAGGATATATAGTGGACAGTAGGTCCCGGGTTTGAACCCCCCTCATTTAAATCAAAGATAAAAGCTCACAACGATTACCTAAATTATTTCCGCGTTACTAAGACTCTTTCTTAGGCACCACATAGAAGAGTCGTCGAATAAATACGGAAGCATTCACTTTAGAGAAAAGGTTGTAAAATTGAGTGTTATAAAACATAAAAACAAGTAGGAGTATATATAATACAGAAATGACTTTTAATCAAGGATTCATTATAAAATGTGTTCTTATTTTCATTCTCATTCTCATCCCAATACTTTGCTTTAGTCAGTTGAGTAAGTATTAGAGGTTGAACATTCTTATAATTAATGAGGCCAAGTCAACTTTGAGGGTAAAAACAACCAAGTTTCGAGTTACCGGTAATTCGTTTCTGAGTTATGGGTAATTCAAAGGTACTCCTTCCGTCTCAATTTTTCGTCTACTTTTTCTTCATTTTAGTAATATCGAGTGTTATTAGACTTGTTGTACTTGAATGCACAGAATCGGATATGGTATGTCAAAACCGTTTTCATAACCAAGCCTTTCATTTATGTACTGTAATAAGCTCCCATTACAATGATACAATTGATCAGTTTTGTAATGACAAAATAGTTTTATGTGAGTATGTCTCGTTGATGGATTCGCAATGAAATCCATAAAATGGAAGGACGCTCGTTTGACGTTCAACATCTGTAAGTTGTCTTGTGGTAAATTCAACAACTCGAAATCATCGCATCAAGATGGATCTCCCTTGGTGCTCATATGATACAGATGAGAACAAGAGGATGGTTGAATAATAAGAAATAATATAATCGGTGAAAACAGTCCAAGGAATTGAAAGACAGGTTAATTATTCACAGCAGAAAACTGGGCCTTTACTGTATTTTATTGACTTTTTGCAGAGCAAAAACTATATCGGCGAAGGAAACAGGAAGCCAGGAATATACTTTGGCGAAGGAAAAAAGAAGCCGGGAAAAATAATCATAGAAGAATGCAATGATGTATGCTTTGGCGAAGGAAACAGGAAGACGGAAAAATTAATCACAGAAGAATGCAATGATGTATGCTTTGGCAAAGGAAACATGAAGACGGGAAAATTAATCACAGAAGAATACAATGATGTTCTATATGGAAGATCAAAGGAGTCAAGAATTGTTCAACTTACCAGTGATGTAATTTTACTTCTTAATTTTCCGAGATTGTTAGCTTCATACTATGTGGCTATGTACTTGTTATAAGGAGAGTGAAAACCTGCGAAAATAACAAATTTCTTGTATTTTTGTTTCTATTTGCAGAGCAAATGCTACATCTGCAACAAGGACAAGACGACTGGAACATTATTCACAGCAGGCTGCTCTCATAAATTCCACTCCGATTGCATTTACTACAATCTTCAAAATGGCAACGCCAATCGTGTTTGTCGTGGTTGCTATGTTACATGGACTAATACTATCTTCGACAAGAAATCGTCCACCGACCCACAACTAATTCCTTTAATCCCAGACAATTTCTATGGTAATTTCAACGACGATGAGCCCTTGTCGGATAGCGAGACCCCACCTCAGCAACAAGATGGGCAGGATGTGGCAATAACCGTCAAAGCCCTGCCTGAGTACCCGGCTGTAAGCAAGTCAAAAAAAATTGACTCATTCGCGGTCCTTGTATCCATCCGCGCCCCCATGCTGGCTCCTGAAACTGATGAAGTGGCTAACACGCGTGCACCTCTTGATCTGGTGGCGGTGCTAGATGTCAGTCGCAGTATGGGTGTTGACAACAAGCTCACACTTTTAAAGCAAGCTGTCAATTTTATCATCAAAAACCTCGGCCCTAGAGACCGACTTTCTATCATCACATTCTCATATTATTCAACTAGGCTAACCCCTCTAAAAAGGATGACACAAGCAGGCCAAGACGATAGCTTAAAAGTCGTTGACTCCATTCAGGCAGGTGGTTATACTAATATCATTTCCGGACTGCAATCCGCTGTCAAAGTCTTGGACCAGCGACGTGAAAGGAACCCTGTTACTAGTATCATTTTACTGTCAGATGGTCGAGAGAGTGAAAATCCTGATTTCTTGTCCTGCCTTAGCCGGCTCTCCATGTCAATCAGGTCAACTGACGTACAATTAGGTCATACCTCGACACCAATTGACAAAGTCCCGGTCTACACATTTGGAATCGGAGCTGACCATGATGCCAAAGCACTCCACGCAATATCAGATGTATCAGGTGGAACCTTTTCCTACATTGAGGTCCTTGAATTTATTCAAGACGCGTTTGCTCAATGCCTGGCTGGGCTACTGAGTGTTGTGGCTCAGGAAGTTGAAATTCATGTTCACACGGTATCTCCACAGGTTCGAATCAAGTCTATTTCATCTGGAAGGTATACGAATACTATTACTAATATCTCCGGCAGTCAACAAGGGGTGGTATATGTTGGTGATATTTATGCAGATGAAGAGAAGCGATTCCTGGTGTATATGTCAGTCCCAGAAATCAAAGATGAATATTATAACCCAACAACATATTTATTGGAGGCCAAGTGTTCCTACAAGAGCTCATTATCGAATAAAAAAATCGAGTCTAATACAGCTACAGCTGAGATTGAAAGGCCTAAATACGCGTTAACGAAAAAACAAAAGCAAATATGCCTAGAGGTGGACAGGGAGAAAAATAGAATATTAATAGTAGAAGGAATTGCGGAAGCACAAGATTTGGCTGAGAGAGGGGAGCTAGATGGAGCACGGTCCATACTCAAAACAAGACAAGCAAATGTGAAAAAGTCATATGCAGGGGTGAGAGGCGATGGGCCCACTATGTCCCTCTTTCGTCAGGCGGGCATGGTGGTGCTACGTATGACGAATAAAGAGGCCTATGAAGAAGGTGGCAGAGCCTATGCACTTTCTGAATACAACTCACATATGTATCAGAGAGCTAACTTTCAGAATTGTGCTGATTTTAATGATGGGTTCGGATTTCAGACGATTTATATGGAGCAAATGGGGAAAAAATCGCAGCTACAGCGTCGAGCCAGTGGCCAAAAGTAAGGAACTGATAACACTGATTCTGCAAACTCTTGGAAGATACTGTACATCATATATGCACCTTTGTTATAAGTACATGATTTATGAATTTTGTGATTAAAGAGAGTGATTAATGTTTTTGGTGATAAATCATAACTATGACGTTGGATTGTGACATTATGTAGCTGTGAGGTTTTTATGGTTCATGCTGTTTGAGAGTTCGTCAATGTTGTTATTAATGTTTTTCGAGTAATTTCAATATCTGTTTCTAATAAGAATGCTTCTGCAAACTCTTGGAAGATACATGTCATATATGAAACTTTATCATAGATGATTACGAATTTTGTTATTCCTCGTCCCAATAATTTGTTTGCATTTGATTAAAATACTCCTATAAAAAAAATGACAAATAAATGATGAGGACAAAAAGAGTATTAGACCCACCACGGTGTAGTCCGATGGTTAAAACTTGGGTTAACTTCTCAAGAGTCTTAGGTTCAAGTCTCCCCAAGAGCAATCTTGTGGAGTTTATGTGGCTTAAAGTCATGTCTAAGTGGCTTACATGGACGCATATCTGAGGGTTTACCCAGAGCACACCAAAAATAAAGAAACAATAATACAAATTACACTAACGGTAAATATCATAATCTAGGTCAAGTTATCTCAAATCTTACAAAATACTCGACCAAGTACAAAAATACAAAATCCAATCCAAAATCAACCAAACCGAGACACTCGGTCGAGTAACTCCTTTACTAGACCGAGTCATCTTCGACTCGACCGAGTAGCTCACCCACTCGGCCGAGTACATACCTTACTCGAGTGAGCAACATCTCCACTCTCCCGAGTAACCCCACACGTATTACAACAATTCTATAATTTTGTTTCAAAAAATAAAATAAAATTTAAACGTAAATAAAGGTAGGTTAGGCGAAAATGGATACCAAACCTAGTATATATAATCATGAAACCAAGGGGCTGTAATGACATAAATATATAAAAATTCATATATTATATAAAGTTGTAAATTGTTTAGCATATAAATCAATATAATATAGGTAGGTTGAGTTTTGTAAACTATCGGGGGTAAGTAAATCAAGATTCACAAAAGATACAATATTTCATAATTATGTAAATTTTTATTTTTGTTAGCGTTTAAATGATTATAGTCTAATGAATAATATTTATATAAAATAGTTATAACAACATTCTCATGTGTGACTATTTGATTTGTAAAAAGAACAATTAGCTATCCAATTGATTCATGAAAAATGGGAGTTGGTAAACGTAGCAGTAGTAACATGTGACGTCGTGAAATAATAATATATTTAAGCGTTCATAGAAAACAATAATGCAATTTTAGTTTGCTAACTAAAGATAGAGGTAGCTCGGGTAAAGTCGAACACCAAAACTAGTTTGCTAACTAAAGATGTACCATGTAGATTATATTTCTATGGAGACCTGGCAGACGAGTCCACCGAATCAAGGTCAATTTCGGTTTGCTGGTTCAAAATCGGGTTTGGTTCAGGTTGGGTTATTTCGGGTTCTGATCATTTTCGGGTCAGTTATTATCAAGTTATTCATTTCTAGTAATTCGTTTGCAACAGTAAACATTCGGGTCGGGTTATAGTGGGTCGGATCAATTCACCTTTCAGGTCAAGATCGAGTCTTGAGTTTGGGTGTCAGGTCAAGTTATTTGGGTCGAGTCGGGTCGGGTCGATTTTGCAAGGACTATTTCCATGGTATTAGACTCTTTCTTAAACGCCTTATAGAAGAAGTGTCATCGAAAATTATGAAAATATTAACTTGCTAAGACGGTCATGGTGAGGTTGAGTGTTGACTTGATAAAAATAAATTAAAAAATATAGCAAATAACTTATAATTTGTGTTAAATTACACATCATCTCCAACTATAAAATCTAGCGTCTTTCTCATTCTCATTGTCATTCCCACATTTTTGCTTTTATCACTTGATTAAGGATTCGAGCTGAGCTTGAACATTCAACAAAAACTTCATAGAGAGCGTTTCGAGTTATGAATAATTCAGAGGTAACTAACTTTATTCAAATAATAATATTCCATAGTAATTTGTTGTAATTTTGAGTTTATTTTTTCTTTTCCGATGTACATCATATTTTATACGTAATTGCTCTTTCATGGACGCATTTTACTCTATCATGGACTTTTTTTCACAATATTTCCATACACTACCCTTTTCTTTAGAAAAAAACAAACCAACCATTTTTCTTCTATTTTCTTTCCCAAAGACATAATCAAATTCTCCCAAATATGCAATTCGGGATATCAATTATCACAGCAATTAGCAGACAATAAATCATTTGTTCATCAATATGCATTATTTCGATTAAATAAAAAATCATTTCAATTAGGGTTTTGTCTTTTACAATTAGGGCTTTTACAATGATGGATGGTGATGAGGATGGGGTGGTGCCGCGGTGGTGATGCTTGGGAGGGCGTGGGATCGGTGTCGCCATTGTTGGTGATGGCTGGTAGCGTGGGGTAAGGGACGACAGGGGAGGGGTCGTCGGTGAGGGAAGAGTGACGACATGGGAGGGTGGAACGACGATGGGTGGTGGTCCAGTGGAAGATAGGGCGGAGCCTCAGAGGTATGGAGTGGCCGGCGGAGGGATGGGTCGGCAGTTGCAATAGGCATTGTGTCGGCTGGTGGTGGTGGCAAGATCAATAAGTGGGTGGTGGCCGGAAGTAGTCTTTTTGTGATTTATTTGTTTTTGAAAGAAAATGGGGAGATAGTATGGGGGATGAAAAAAACAAGAAGGGTAATTGTGTAAAATCCGTCCATGAATGAGTAAATTGTGACCATGAAAGAACATAACCCATTTTATATTGTGTCATATTTCGCGTTGAAGTTCAAAATTTGGGTGAGATTCTCTTGCGTCTCTTAATATAGCCCTTAACTAAACCCAACGAAACCAACTCAATCCGAAAAGGCTGTATTACAACTCTCAAATGTGGCCAAGAACTCGAATGGACCCATATGACCTTAGCTTTGTTGATACATAATGGACCCGACCTAACCAGACCCGAAATGACATGACAAAACATTACTCTAATTGAACAAAAAAAATATTTCAAATGACTAATTTAAAAACACACTTTATATAATTTACGTTAAAAAAAATAATCAATCATCAAAACTAAACTAAAAATAGATAATGATACTAAAAAGCTTTTTTTCTCCTTTAATCATTAACCCAAAAATGACCAGAGGCGAAATAATCTGACTCGCTTGTCCTGAAAATGACCTGGCCAACATATCATAACAGACCCGAAACTCAAAATGACCTTAATTAACCCAAAAATGTGACTGGCCCGAACTGACTCAACACGACTGACCTATTTAGCAGGTCTACCCTCAATTTTGGTCATTTATGAAATTAAGCCTCATAAATTATAAATTTAGTAACTTAGCCGATAACTACGATAAAATGTAAAAGCCAACTCAACTTCTCTTTTTTTTAACTCATGCAAGTCTTTTTATTTGGAAGTGAAAAATTAATTGCTTAAAAAATTTAAAATTTGTAATAAGCTTTATTTTGTGCTGATAAACTATAAAACTGAATGAAATTGCTTTTTTTTTTAACTGCAATTTTGGTTGAAAATCTATTAATTGGATTGAATTTCACCCGTATTTAAAGTTATGGGACCTAATTATTACAGAATACATTTGAAACTTAGCCTGTTTAATCATCATCATCTTAAATTTTCGATTGAAAAGGTCTTCTAATACATGTGAATATGTGATTGTTAAATGGAGATCCAATATCTGCAAACTAACGAATTTAGTGTATAATATTGTTGATTTTTGTAGGGTATATGCAACATTTGTCATAGAATTATGTGCACAGGAGCATTGTTCACTGCAGAATGCTCTCACACATTTCACTACAACTGTATTTTCAACAATCTTCAAAATGGCTGCCAAATCTGCCCTACTTGCTATGCTAGATGGACTGCAGTACCTCCCCATTTTGGTCGACAAAACCGCAACCTTACCGTCAAATACCCCATGATCCCGGCTCCTTGGGATCCCGATTTCAATCGTGTTTTTTACAGTGACGATGATCCCTTATTGTCGACTGACACCCCACTTCAACCTCAACAAGGTAGTGCCGCCATGCCCATGACAGTCAAGGCACTTCCTGAGTACCCTGCACTAAGCAAGTCAGATCAGTCTGACTCGTTCGCGGTCCTTGTATCCATCCGGATCCCACTGCTGTCTCCCGAAGTTGGTTACATAGCTAATACTACGCGTGCACCTCTTGATCTTGTGGCTGTGCTAGACGTCAGTGGTAGTATGGATGGTCAGAAGATCACACTCTTAAAGCAAGCTGTCAATTTTGTTATCAAAAACCTCTGCCCCACAGACCGACTTTCAATCATAACATTCTCCACGTATTCTCACCGGCAAACTCCTCTAACAAGAATGACACTTGAAGGTCAAGCTGATTCCTTAAGAGTAGTTAACTCCATTCGAGCAAGTGGGTCTACTAACATCATTGCAGGACTGAATACCGCGGTCCAAATCTTGGATGGACGGCGTCAAAAGAACCCTGTTACTAGTATAATTCTACTGTCAGATGGTGAAGACACTGACAATCGCGATTTCATGTCATGCCTTAACCAGCTTCCCTTGACCATCAGGTCAAATGCTTTAGAAATGGGTCAAAACAGGGAAATAAGTGACAAAGTCCCCGTCTACTCATTTGGATTCGGATCTGACCATGACGCCAACGCACTCCACGCAATATCAGACGGTTCAGGTGGGACCTTTTCATACATCGAGGCAATTGAGGTCATTCAGGACGCTTTTGCTTAATGCCTGGGTGGTCTGTTGAGCGTTGTGGCTCAGGAAGTTGAGATTCAACTTCACTCGGGGTGTTCCGAGGTTCATATCAAGTCTATTTCATCCGGAAGGTATAAGAATACTATTGACCGCTTTGGCAGTCAACATGGGGCGGTATATGTTGGTGATGTTTATGCAGATGAAGAGAAGAAATTCCTGGTGTATGTGTCAGTCCCGCGAGCTGAAGAAAAAGAAGGAGAAATCTTGATAACAAAGTTATTGGAGGTCAATTGTTCTTATAAAAACCCTTTGTCAAAAGAAAAAATCGAGTCTGATGTAGCTCGAGCTCTTATTAGGCGGCCATTGAAAGAGGAGTTGCCAGAAGAAGACACACGGATGTGCCTAGAGGTAGACAGGGAGAAGAATAGAATCTCGATAGCACAGGGAATTGCTGAAGCACATGAGATGGCCGAGAGAGGGGACTTTGATAGGGCTCGATCCATACTCGAGAAGAGGAGGAATAGAGTGATGCAGTCATATGCAGTGAAGGTAGATGACAAGGCCATTTTGTCCCTCTATAGTCAGGCGGGTATGGTCGCGCAGTGTATGAGGAGTGAACAGGCGTACGCAGGAGGTGGCAGAGCCTTTACACTCTCAGCTCAGAGCTCGCATCAGTATCAAAGAGCTGCTACTCAAATGCTCCACCCAGTTGGTCCTAGTTTAACGGGTTTTGGTGCCGCTCCTACTAGCGCTGCTCCTGATGGCGATGGGTTTAGTTTTCAGACATCATATATGCAACAAGTGGTAAAGAAATCAAAGCAAGAGCGCCAAGCCAGTGATCAAAACCCTTGAAGATATATATATCATCATCTGTGCATCTTTATTATTCTCCGTATTAATGATTATGAATTTCATGTATAAAGAGATGGTAGTAAATGGAAGTTGGATTATGTTATGTGTGACGTTTCATGGTTACTAATGTTTTAGAGTTTGTAAATCGGAATTGGATTAATTATGTACGGAGTATTATATTAAGAGTACTAAATTCTTTCATATTAAGCTTAGCGTTAGAAAAACCGTAGTTTTATTAAAACAGAACTCCCACACATTTAAATCGAAGATAATAAAAGTTCACCAACAATTTCCTAAATTATTTCAGTGTTTCTTAGACTCTTTCTTAGGCACCCCATAGAAGAGAAGAGTCCTCGAATAAATTTGGAAACATTCCCTTAAGAGCAGAGGCGGTAAACTCGATTATATGAGTAGTGTTATAAAACAAATACAAATAATACAGCAATGATCCAATGACTTTTAATCAAGGCTTCATTATAAAATGTGTTCTTATTTTCATTCTCACTTTCATCCCAATATTTTGCTTAAGTCAGTTGAGTAAGTATTAGAGGTTGAGCATTCTTTGAATGAGGCCAAGTCAACTTTGAGGGAAAAAACAACCAAGTTTCGAGTTATCGTAATTCGTTTCTGAGCTATGGGTAATTCAAAGGTACTACTTCAGTCTCAATTATTTCGATTTATTCCGCTACATACTATACATTTATGTGCTTATACATTTGTTCATCGAATTAGAGTTAAAAGATTAGATTTTTCTTCATTTCGGTATTATCGAGTATTATTATTAGCCTTGTTATACTTGAAAGCACAGGATCAAATATAGTGTGTCAAACGGTTTTCTAAACCAAGCCTTACAATAACAGTATGTTAAATGTTAGAATTGTGCCCAAAAGCAATCGTCATGTGACATTTTGAACGTATTTCATAAGCGTAACTCTTAATGGAGATTAATAATTAGATGACATTTTTATCTTCCGCTGCTAAATATGATGTAACGTGGTCCTTTCAAATTGAGCCCCAATTGATCAGTTTTGCAATGACAATTTTAAAATTATTATGAAGAATATTGCTTTTTTTGAATAGTTAAATAAAAAAAAAAGTTTTTTATGCTAGTATGTCTTCTTGTTGGATTAGCAATGAAATTCATAAAAGGGAAGGACACTTGTTTGACGTTCAACATCTGTAAATTGTCATGTGGTAAATTCGACAGATCGAAATCATCGCATCAAGATGGATTGTAAGCCTTAGATATGTCAGTATGCGGCGTATTGCTTGATCTTCCTAGATGCTCATATGATACTGATTAGAAGAAGACGATGGTTGAACACGAAATATAATCGGTGAAAAAAGTCGAAGAAAGTGAAAGAATAAGTAATCACAGCATAAAACTACGACTTTATTGTATTTTGTTGATTTTTTACAGAGCAAATACTATATCGGCAAAGGAAACAGGAAGACAGGAAAAATTTTCACAAAAGAATGTGATATCGTACGACGAAGATCAAAGGAGTCAAAAAAAGTTCAAATTACTAATGATGTAATTTGCTTCTTGATTTTATAAGTTTATTTGCTTTCATATAATGGAGATCTGCAAAACAGACGATTTAATTGTATTTTTGTTGCGATTTTCAGAGCATATGTTACATCTGCAAAAAGGACAATAAGACAGGAAAATTATTCATAGCAGACTGTTCCCATAGATTCCACTCCGATTGCATTTACTACAATCTTCAAAATGGCAACGCCAATCGTATCTGTCGTAGTTGCTCTGGTACATGGACTAATAAAATCATCGACAAGCAATCCACCGACCCACAACTAATTCCCTTAATCCCAGACAATTACTATGGTAATTTCAACGATGATGAGCCCTTGTCGGATAGCGAGGCCCCATTTCAGCGACAAGATGGGCAGGATGTGGCAATGACTGTCAAGGCCCTGCCTGAGTACCCGGCTGTAAGCAAGTCAGACAAATTTGACTCATTTGCGGTCCTTGTATCCATCCGCGCCCCCATGCTGGCTCCTGAAACTGATGAGAAGGCTAACACGCGTGCACCTCTTGATCTGGTGGCGGTGCTAGATGTCAGTGGCAGTATGGGTGTTGATAACAAGCTCACACTTCTAAAGCAAGCGGTCGAATTTGTCATCAAAAACCTCGGCCCCAGAGACCGACTTTCTATCATCACATTCTCTAATTATTCAACTAGGCTAACCCCTCTAAAAAGGATGACACAAGCAGGCCAAGACGATAGCTTAAAAGCCGTTGGCTCCATTCGGGCAGGTGGGTATACTAATATCATTTCAGGACTGCAAACCGCTGTCAAAGTCTTGGACCAACGACGTGAAAGGAACCCTGTTACTAGTATCATTCTACTATCAGATGGTCGAGAGAGTGAAAACCCCGATTTCATGTCATGCCTTAGCCGGCTTCCTATGTCAATCAGGTCAAATGATGTAGATTTGAGTCATGACAAAGTCCCCATCTACATATCAATGATATCATGCCTTCGCCAGCTTCTCCAGTCAATCATGTCAAATAATAAAAAATTGGCTCATAATCTAACACCAATTCCGGTCTACACATTTGGATTCGGTTCTGACCACGATGCCAAAGCACTCCACGCAATATCAGATGTATCAGGTGGGACCTTTTCCTACATTGAGGCCCTTGAAATTATTCAAGACGCGTTTGCTCAATGCCTGGGTGGCCTACTGAGTGTTGTGGCTCAGGAAGTTGAAATTCAGGTTAACTCGGGGCATCCACAGGTTCAAATCAAGTCTATTTGGTCTGGAAGGTATAAGAACACCATTACTGATTGCTCTGGCACTCAACACGGGGTGGTATATGTTGGCGATGTTTATGCAGATGAAGAGAAGCAATTCCTGGTGTATTTGTCAGTCCCACAGGTCAAGGACAAGGAGGATACCAAACCGACGAAGTTATTGGGGACCAAGTGTTCGTATAAGAGCCCATTGTCGAATGAAAAAATCGAGTCTAAAACTGCTACAGCTGAGATTAGGAGGCCTTTAAAAGAGGAGATATCAGAAGAAGACGAGCAGGTGTGCCTAAAGGTGGACAGGGAGAAAAATAGAATATCGATAGTAGAAGGAATTGCGGAAGCACAGGAGTTGGCTGAGAGAGGGGAGCTAGATGAAGCACGGTCCATACTGGAAAGAAGACAATCGGAGGTGATACAGTCATATGCAGGGGTGAGAGGGGATGGGCCCACTATGTCCCTCTTTCGTCAGGCGGGGATGGTGGTGAAACGTATGACGAATAAAACGGCCTACGAAGAAGGTGGCAGAGCCTTTGCACTTTCTGAACTCAACTCACATATGTATCAGAGAGGAAACTTTCAAAATTGTGCTGATTTTAATGATGGGTTCGGATTTCAGACGAGTTATATGGAGCAAATGGGGAAAAAATCACAGCTAATGCGCCGAGGCAGTGGCCAATAATAGTGAGGAACTGGTAACACTGGTTCTTCAAACTCTTGGAAGATACTGTACATCATATATGCACCTTTGTTATAAGTACATGATTATGAATTTTGTGTATAAAGAGAGTGATTAATGTTTTTGGTAATAAGTCATAGCTGTAAGGTTACATTGTTAATGCTGTTCGAGAGTTCGTCAAGTTGTTGTAAATCTTTATTTTGTTGGTGAAGTTTATATGTTTTGAACAGAGATGTCTGAATTTCCGTAATTTCAATATCTGTATCTAATCCCGTGACATTCAGCTATCGAGTTCAGAAAATTCATTCTGTTCCTTTTAGGCCAGTTTTAAATTCTAGAAAACGAGCATTGATATATATATATGATGGAGATATACGTGAATTTTTTTAAAACCGCATTGTCTGTGATTGAAACAATTTGTTTTATTCCTTCATATATATCAAATTTTTAATAGATTACATAAACACTCGACTTTGAAAACGTGGAGACAGTTTGCTGATAACGGTCGAGAAACCATCACAACCAAATGCTTAAGCGGAAGGTTAGAGTCCAAAGATCGGTTTTATACTCTAACAATAACAGTAGAGTATATTTCATGTTAAACCTAGCAGGTATTTGGGGCAAGAACATGATTTGTGAAGCATAAAGTGAACCAAAAAAAATTGCAAAAGATATCACAAAGACTAAATAATCAATCAACAATTCAACACGATAGTTACAATTACATTACAAATTTGTTCGCTTCGAAAATTAACAAGTTACAGAGCCTTTAGTTTTATCTACAGTTAAGTAATTAAAGATATTTGATGCTTCAAGAATCAAGATTATAGTGAATGATTAACTTCACATCTGTATTTATCTCCTCAAATTTCGGAGTCGAGTTAAAATAACAAGGCGGAACTGAGTATCAAGATCGTTTCTCTGGTGGTGAGGATTAACATAGACAATCTCAACACGACGAAATCTTTTCTTAGGAGGGTAGAGTTGAAGACTACTGTGGCTTGATTCGGGATTGAATATCGGGATGATTTTCTTGCTTATACTT
>JAIUZE010008010.1:0-43313 GCA_022085475.1 Heliosperma pusillum | reverse complement strand
TAAATTTCAAAAACGTATCACACATATCATCCTTTAAGGTAACACCATAACTATCCGAATCAACAACCCCTTTCGACTCAAGGACCTGAGGTATCCAGATCCCATATGGTAAGTCAAGAGTCGAATAAATTTTGTCCTCGGTTACCGAAAAAGCAGTTTGAGAAATTCTAGAAAATACAAGGAAAGCAAGATTGACCCGGTTACCTTCCAACCAATTTTTCACAACCATCATTTCATAGCAAGCAATTTTATCCCATCCTCCCCAACGCGGAACAACCGTATTCCACAAAAAATTCAACATAAACTTCAATTTTGGGGACACATTCCCCGCCAACACACAACTAGATAAAGTAGCCCCATCATCAAAATATCGCTTCATCTCCAATTTAGACGGGTCCGACAGTTCGTCTCATGACGTACTCGGGTCAATTTTGATTCCATCATCAGGAACCAAAAACAGAGTACAAAAGTCGGCCATGGTGACTGAAACTGGTCGGCCATTAACAACGGCATTCAAAACTCCAGAAGTTAAAGAAACAGAAGCGTAAAACTGAATTACCTCAATAGGATAAACTGGACCCGAAAACCTTGACACGTTTTCCCATTCTTGAAAATTCAGAAAGTCGTTAAAAAATCCCAAAGCCTCATATTTTTCACACCATGCTTTCGGAAAGCTACGACCTACATGAATACCGTACTTAGCAACCCGGTTAACTAACTTTCGTTCATCTTTTCTTAAACGAAGCTTGTCAAGCCCGGATGCCGTTTCTTGAGGCAAAAAATCACGAAACAGGGTCCGTGTAGTCTCCTCGGGAACCGTGTCAACGGAGTCCGTATGTGCTTCTTCTTGAACTCTAGTCTTCCCCTTATTTAATCTTCGTCTCTTAGTATCCTCAAGAACCGGATCCGACTCGTTTTGGGTCATATTAGGTGTTTGTTGTTTTGGGTTAGGAGAGAGATTAGTGGGAATGCTAGGTTTTGGAGTTTTGGAGTTTTGGAGTTTGGGGTTTTGGTAATTTTTGATCTTGTGGAAGCCATTGTTGAAGCTTGAAATTATTGGGTAAATTTTTTTTTTATTGTTGTTGTTGTTGCCGCGAGGAAGGAGAGAAAGAGAGAAAATTGGTGAAGTGTTTTGATGGTGATGTGTATTGACAGTGATAGGAATAGGTAATTATGAAAAGTAGTATTGGGTTTTGGGTTTTTGTACTTGGCATGTGAGGTGTGCCGGCTCTTTAGAGTCCTATTTCCCCTTTTTTTTTCCTTTTTTTTTTGTTTTTGAATTTGGGTAGGAAAAGGAATCTAAGGTAATTAATTTGAAGATATGGTAAGGATAGGATTAGGAAAATAAAAATATATGGTAAGGTTTTTTGGTGTTGAGAATTTTCGGACAAATAGGATACTTGGGTAGAATTTTGGTTCAATTAGGAAAGTGAATAAGATGGATTTTTGGCAAATATGTGGTCCATAATTTAATATCCATAAAATACTTAATATGCAAGATACTCACGTAAAATATATAATATTAAACACAAATATACTAGCAATGAAATACGCGGACACAGTCATATAATCTCGTCTTATTCTAACCAGTCAAGCAGGTTCACAAAATAATTATGATGAATTTAATTGCTACCGATTAAACCAATTTCCAACCGCAAAATCTCAAAACGTCTTCTCGCTAACGCCTTTGTTAAAATGTCAGCCTATTGATTTTCAGTACTACAAAATTCGAGTTTAATGTTGCTCTTTTCTACATGGTCACGTAAAAAATGATGTATGATGTCTATATGCTTAGTACGAGAATGTTGAGCTGGATTTTTAGAAATAACAATAGCTCTCGTATTATCACAAAATACAGGCATACAACCAACATTAACACCGTAATCACATAGTTGTTGTTTTAACCAAAATAGTTGGGAACATACCAGTCCTGCAGCGATATATTCGGCTTCTGCAGTAGATAACGCAACCGAATTTTGCTTCTTTGAGCCCCAAGTAATTATGCATGGTCCAACAAACGTAGCAAATCCAGAGGTACTTTTTCTATCTAAAGAACACCCTGCATAATCAAATTTTCTGATTAGCTCATTGACATATTTTTGTAGGTGAATCTTTATTCCTTCCTTAGTTTGTTGAATTTGCAGTCCTAGGAAGAATTTTAATACTCCCATCATGCTCATTTCAAATTCTGAGGTCATTAGATCTGAAAAATACTTGCACAATTTATTGTTAGTAGAACCAAAAATAATATCGTCCACATAAATTTGAGCAACAAGTAAATCAGAACCCTCGGATTTTAGAAATATGGTTTTGTCGACAGACCCTCTTCTAAAATTGTTTTGCAATAAAAATTTTGATAGTCTGTCGTACCAAGCCCTAGGCGCTTGTTTCAAACCATATAAAGCTTTATCAAGTTTAAAAACATGGTTTTGAAATTTGCTATTCAAAAATCCGGGAGGTTGTTCAACAAAAACCTCTTCTTCCAAATATTCGTTAAGAAAAGCAGTCTTAACGTCCATTTGGAACAATTTCATTCCTTTATGAGTTGCGAAGGCGATGAGCAAGCGAATAGCTTCAAGTCTTGCTACTGGTGCAAATGTCTCGTCATAATCAATACCTTTTTGTTGATTATAACGTTGAACGACCAATCGAGCCTTGTTACGAACTATAACTCCTGAATCATCCAATTTATTTCTGAATACCCATCGAGTACCAATCATAATTCGATTAGAAGTGTGGCACAAGGTGCCAGACTTTATTACGTTCAAACTGTTGAAGATCCTCTTGCATTGCTACAATCCAGTCGGATTCTGCAAGTGCTTCTTTGATGTTGGTAGGCTCTATGGTAGACAGAAAAAAATAGAATGAACAAAAGTTATTTAATGTTCGCCTAGTTTGAACTCCTTTGTTCAAACTTCCTAGGATACTATCCATAGGATGAGAACTCTTATATTTCCATTTCTTAGAGTTCCTAGGCTCATCATCATCTGATGAACTCTCACTTTCCTCAAATGATTCAGAGTCAAGATTGGTTCCCCCTGAGTTGGACTCTGGGGTTATAGCTAAAGTTGGTACAACTTCAGTTACAACATCTTGATCTTGATTCAAAGTTATAGCATCATTAGCTATAACTTCAGTTTCCTTTTCCTTGTTTTGAGAAGAGACATTCGTATCATCAACAATTGTCTCAGTTCTCTTTTCAAGATCATTTGCGGATTTGTCAAGTTCATCATTGATTCCTTCAATAACTTCTTCATTAGTCTCTGGCGCGTCATCCCTTGAAAGGCGAAAGTCTGGATCATTTATGTCTTCTTCTTCATTCTGTTCAACTTGCTCAGGCACATTATCTTCATCAAATACAACATGAACACTTTCTTCTATGCACAAAGTTCTTTTGTTACAAACTTTAAAAGCTTTACTATGATCAGAATAACCAACAAACACAGCTTCGTCACTTCGTGGATCAAATTTGCTCAAATTACTTTTTCCATTATTATGGACAAAACATTTACTCCCGAAGCAACGAAGGTGAGCTATATTGGGTTTTCTCCCTCTTACAAGTTCATAGGGAGTCTTTTTGAGAATAGGTCTAATCATAGCTCTATTGTGCACATAGCATGCAGTACTTATGGCTTCTGCCCAAAAGCTCTTAGGAAGGCCACTACACAAAAGCATAGTGCGGGCCATGTCCTCTAATGTTCTATTCATACGTTCCACGACACCATTTTGTTGTGGGGTTCGTGGTGCAGAACAGTTATGTCCTACACCATTCTCCCTACAATATTCTATAAAAGCTTGATTGTCAAATTTGGTGCCATGATCCGTACGAATGGAAACTAACTTTTTATCATACTTGTTTTGGGCAAGCTTCATTAGTACTACAAACTCATCGAAAGTTTCATCTTTAGTAAATAGAAAGATAGGCCATACATACCTTGAGTAGTCGTCGACTAGGACGAATACGTACCTTGATCCACCGCGGATCCTGACTTTCATAGGTCCACACAAATCCATGTGTACCAACTCAAGTGGACGCTCTGTACTTACTACTCGTTTTGGTTTGAATGAAGATCTAACTTGTTTACAACGGGCACATGAGTCACACATCTTTTCTTGTTCGAATTTGATTGAGGGTCTACCCTCAACTAAATCCCACAATTTGAGTTTCTTTAAAATCGTTGGACTGATGTGCCACAAGCATGAATCATCCACAGTAACTTTCATGCACGTAAAGGAACTTGTAGTAACTTTATTTAAATCAATCATGTACACGTTCCTTTTGCGTAAGCCTTCTAAGATAACATTACTAGTACCTTCAATTATGATACGACAAACATTTGAATGAAAAAATACTTTATTGCCTTTGTCACATAATTGAGAGATACTTAGCAAGTTATGCTTAAGACCATCTACCAGATAAACATTATTAATAGCATGAGAAGGAGATATACCAATCTTACCTACACCGATTATTTTGCCCTTCTTGTTGTCTCCAAAGGTGACCTTGCCACCATTGAAGGGCTCTAGTGAAAGAAACAAATTTTTGTTTCCGGTCATGTGTCTCGAACAACCACTGTCGAGATACCATAGATTGTTTTCTTTCACTATTATCTGCAAGAGAATCAAATACAGCTTTTAGGTACCCACGGTAAGTTGGGTCCTTTATGGTTAGTGACTCTATATATTTGATCCTTCCTAACCCATACCTGTCTAACAATTCTTTTCTTCTTAACATAGGGTTGTCTAGGTTTATTATAGTGTTTGTTATTGTTGCAACGCACACTAGGTTTAAATGACTGCTTCTGATTTACATATGGTTTAGATTTTGAAGGTACATATGTGTAATTGAAAGCTATGTCATAAAACCATCTGAGCTCATTATTTCTAACTTCATCACGTTGAGGTTCAGGTTCAGACTCATTAATACTAGACACGTCATGTTCTTTGACAAAATCAGTTTGATTTTTGTTGTCGTTGACATATTTAACACAATTATCCTTAACATGACCATTGTGACCACAATAATTGCAAATCAGATATTCTGAAAGATTTACGTACTTCCTTCTTCTGAAATCACGGTCAGAAGGACTGGATTTGCACTTATCATGGTCTCTACGACTATAACATTCATGACCTAGACCCATCTTCATGTTATTGTTAGATTGTTCGGTAAGGAAGTCTAAGACTTTCTGACTTCCTTGCCATTTATCATGAACTTTTCGTGCATGCAGGAGCAATTCCTTCAAGGACTGAATTTCTTTTTCACATAAAGAATGGTCTACATTCGAGTCTTTGGAGGGATTGTTCTTTTTAAAATTTTCACGAAAATCGTTGAAACGTTTGTTCAAGATAAATTTCTCCTCATTATGGTGATCTTTGGCTTGGGAGAATTCAGCCTTTATATCTTTCAATGGCTGAGAAAGAAAGGAGTTTTCTTTCTTGTGATCAATGATAACAACTTCCTTTGCCTTAGCTTCAGATTGTAAAAGCTCATTGACTTTCTTCAATTCTAAAGTTATAACTTCATTAGCTATAACTTTGGCTTGAAGATGTTTAATGTTGAGCTTTAACTCTAAGATTATAACTTCATTAGCTATAACTTTAGACTCAAGAGCTTCTTTCTCAACATTTGTCATGTCTAAAGTTGTGGCTGAAGTTGCCATAACTTTAGACTTGAGCTTCTTAGCTTTGGCCTTTAGAAGTTGGTTTTCCTCAGCAATGTCAAGAATTTGTTCTTTAAGATCTTTCAATTCAAGACTCTGTTCATGACAGTGATCTAAGGTTTCTTCAAAATACTTAATTAAAGACTTCTTAGACAATTTCTTAACTTGCTTTTTAAGTTCAAGATGACTAACCTCTTCATCATCTTCTGAATCTGGTTCTAAATCTGAGTTGCCAACAAGGCACATCTCGGATTCGCTCTCATTGTCACTTTCAGAGATTAGGTCAAGACTGACGTTGCTCAGACACAGGTTGGCGACTTCTTCTTCCTCTGACTCGTCGTCTTCTATGTCGAGATCTCCCCAGCAATAAGCCATCATGACTTGCTTGAATTCCTTCTTGGTTTTGTCTCGTTGATTTTTGTTTTTGATTTTCTTCCATGTAGGGCAATCCTTGATCATATGATCATTATCCCCACATTTGAAACAACCACGACTTGAGAGTAGGGATGGCAACGGATTGGGTATGGGTCGGGTCTGGCAAGACCCATACCCATACCCGCATCCGCACCCTTGGACCCAGACCGAGACCCATATCCGCATGGGTATGAAATTGTTAGACCCATACCCATACCCGATGGGTATGGGTTGGGTCCGGGTCTACCCACGGGTCTAGTATTTTAGCTAGCTTATACTGTTCTTCACTTCTCCTATTTACTATTGTAGTGTCATATGTTTCATATATCAACTAAAATACAAGGGCCTATTTCAATTGGCATTCTGGTAAAATCTTCCGACTTGGGGAATGAAATAAATGCCACTTTTCTTTTCATTTTCAGTACTTCCTCACTGACTTACATAATAATAGTTTTCCACAAGTATTTTGCGGGTCTACAGGTTGGGTATGGGTCTCACAACTAAGACCCAAACCCAAACCCGATTTATTTTTATGAAACCCATACCCGAACCATACCCAACGTAACGGGTCTGAAAAATTAAGACCCAAACCCGACCCATAAGGGTCCGACCCGACTGGTTTGGGTCGGGTCTTGGACCCACTGCCACCCCTACTTGAGAGAGACCCTTTTGACTCAATTGGCTTCTTAAAACGTCTAGCAAATAGCACTGTGTCATCTTCAAGGTCCGAATCTTGTTTTTCACTAGACTCGGCTTGTAAAGTCACTTTCTTACTATTACTATCATTTGCCTCATCCTCATCAAGAGTAATCTCGTGAGCCATAAGGGTTCCGAGTAGCTCTTGATAAGATAGGCTAGATAGATCTTTACATTTCTCAATTACCGTCACCTTAGGTCTCCATCGTCTAGATAGACTTCTAAGGATCTTCCTGGCAATTTCCTCGGAGTCAAAAGTTTTTCCAAGATTTTTCAATTCATTAATGATACTAGAGAAGCGAGTGGACATGCTGTTAAGCGATTCATTTTGCTCCATAGAGAACAGTTCGTATTTTCGCATCAACAATGCGATACGTTGCTTTTTGACAGCAGTTGTCCCCTCATAGGCTAACTCTAGACCATCCCATATTTCCTTGGCAGTAGAACTAGATGAGAAACGATCAAACTCAGTAGAAATCATGCCGTTTTGCAACAGGCTGACAGCTTTTGAATTTTTCTCAGCTTTCTTATAATCTGCCTCAACATAGTCATCTTCTTTCTTTTCGATGGGAGTACCAGTAACAGATCCAAGCATGATCTTGTTAGGGCCGTTTTTAATGATTAGACAACACTCCCAATCGTTACCCTTTATGTAATGGGTCATCATATTTTTCCATAAACTGTAGTTCTTTCCATTGAATACGGGACACTTCAGATGTTTGGAATCCATTAAAATGAAATTAAATGCAGCGGAAAATAAATAAAAATAAAAGGATAAAACGGATCAGACTCCTTGTTGTAAGGCAATCAAGAGCACGAGGCTCTCATACCAATTGTAGAGTCTATTGATCGAATACGAAAGAGGGGAGGCTGAATTGAGTATTAAAAACTAGCACCACTTTTTCGATTTATATGATATGTAATTAATTATTTGATCTTATGGATTAAAATCAACTAACTAATTAATCAAAGTAAGCGTAAGTAACGAAATAACGAAAAGTAAAGAGAGTAGAGAGAGGCACACGGATTTTTGAAGTGGTTCAGTTTCACACGTTGAAACCTACGTCCACTATTCTCAATTAATAATTCTTAGTACCTTTCTACGGATTACAAAAATTATCAACCCACTCGTATAATCAACTATGATTATAACTCAAGTGAGTATCGCTAAATACTCTATACTATCTTACGTTAATAAGAAAGTACAATATAACTCACACAGATTCTCGTTAAAGAATTGTAAGATTATAATGATGTACTATTATCCAATAACGTATTTCACGCAAGCGATTGATGATATTTGATGCACGACTCTTTTGAAAAACAAACACTAAAAATAATAAATATTTTGCTCAAAGGTTTGCTTTAAAACGATTTTGGAAAATTATCACAAGTAGTATGTGTGCCGTGTAATGCTTGTGTATTTCGTGTGTGTCAAGCTTGAGATGTGAAAGAGTATTTATAATAAAAGCATAGGAGATCTAGAACCCTGGCTTAATATTTAAGAAAGATATTTATCTTTAATATCTAAAAATAATATTTGCTTTATCTTATAGAAATATCTTTATCTCAAAATATCATTTGGTTTATCTGTTAGAAATATATTTATCTTTATATCTAAAAATATTGTTGTAAAGATATATTAGAATCCTAGATTAAGGTAAACAAGGGAAACAAGCCTATGGAGGCCGGATTCTTCCATCTACACGAAACCCTAGGAGGCATGCAACCCTAGGAGGCACAAACCTAGGTTTCCACGAAACCCTAGGTGGCTCAAACCCTAAGTAGGCTTATTAGGTTAACAACAAATTGAGATAGAATATATTAGAAACCCTAGGTAGCATGACAACCCATAAGTTGTATTACTAACCAATAGAATCTCATAAATATATTCTCTATTAAAACTTTTGATAAATATAAAAATACTCTTTCCCTTTTGAAAACATTTAAAATATTTTATTTCCAAAATCATGCATCAACATTCATCATCCAAAGTTATAGGCTAAAACTATAGCTTTGAACCTAAAATCACTCGAATGGAATAGTTACCGAATGATGACCTATACTATCTAATCTTCACAAAGATCTTCATTATACGGATCATCTCTTCATCTTGATCACAAAGACCCTCCATCTTGAGTCTTGTGTTATTTGAGGTAGATCTTGCTTGAAGCGTTTTTCTTTAAAGTTATGACTGGGTAGCTATAACTTCCATGTAAACTTCCAAAGTTATTCCTGAAGTTGTTATAACTTTGTCTTCACAGAACTTGTCAAAGTTATGCCTGAAGTTCTTATAACTTTGATCTTTCTCCTCGTAATTGTTGTTAGCTATGATAAGACTAAAGCACACAATTACACGCATATGATATATCAAGTAAAGCACATTATCAAGTAAACACATGTCATTATCAAAACTATAAAATAGGTCCAACAAATTCCCCCCTTTTGATGATGACAAGTCTCTTATGATTTCTCTTAACATTGTGACTAAGTATGGTTCCCCCTCAACAAAACACTCCCAAAGTTATAGCAACTTTGATCGCAAGAACATAACAACTTAGCCAAAGTCATAACTTGAATGACTTTAAGAGATAACGAGTCTTGACAAAGAGCAAGCTTAAGCAAAGACTCAAATCATATCATTTCTTCCCCCTCTTGGCATCATTGAAAAGACAAGAACAAGGATATAAAATGACTAGAATAACATACTCCAAGGCAAGAAATAGATATGCAAAATACGCAATACTAAACGATATATATCAAGCAAAATCAAATGTCAAATGTCAATAAAAACTACAAACCGCAATAATAAGTGTTAGTGCCAAATGGGCCGAATAGGATAGAGTATAAAGCCAAAATGGGCCGAATGGTTAAGTAGTTTAAGAAACAAACAAGGTAAGATAAGAAGATCAAGGCAAATTGGGTTGGCGAATGATGTTGGGATCAATGTAATCGGGTCGGGTGCGGTACTCAAGAGTAGAAAGGCGATCAAGGCACGTCGACACATGATTAGCTTGGGCGGTGAGGCATACATCGAAGTTCCGAACCTTCAAAGAAAGAGCCTCCGTCGCATCAAAAATAGTGTGCATCCCTTCACGCATCTCTGAACCACTCTTCACCAATGCACCTCCTTGGCTAACCAAGAATTGCATCCGATCCCGTTGCCTAAACATCTCTTGTCGAATATCGACAAAATTCCTCTCTAATTTGGCTAGGCAACCATCAACTCCCGTCATCCAAGACCTCAACTCACCACTCACACCCGACCCACCACGGTCACGGGTGGAGCTGGTGGTCCCCATTGCCACAGTTTTGACAACTTTGTCAACAACCGCATCAATTATCTTATCTTGCGCATCAAGGCGCTCCATTAATTTACCCATAAACACATCCAATTTTGATTCGAGCCCCGAAAAATCAGCCACCACCGGTTTCACCATACCCGAACCACCTTTTGTCATAAACATCAATTCCGGACCACAAGCCTCCAATTTCATAAATTTCAAAAACGTATCACACATATCATCCTTTAAGGTAACACCATAACTATCCGAATCAACAACCCCTTTCGACTCAAGGACCTGAGGTATCCAGATCCCATATGGTAAGTCAAGAGTCGAATAAATTTTGTCCTCGGTTACCGAAAAAGCAGTTTGAGAAATTCTAGAAAATACAAGGAAAGCAAGATTGACCCGGTTACCTTCCAACCAATTTTTCACAACCATCATTTCATAGCAAGCAATTTTATCCCATCCTCCCCAACGCGGAACAACCGTATTCCACAAAAAATTCAACATAAACTTCAATTTTGGGGACACATTCCCCGCCAACACACAACTAGATAAAGTAGCCCCATCATCAAAATATCGCTTCATCTCCAATTTAGACGGGTCCGACAGTTCGTCTCATGACGTACTCGGGTCAATTTTGATTCCATCATCAGGAACCAAAAACAGAGTACAAAAGTCGGCCATGGTGACTGAAACTGGTCGGCCATTAACAACGGCATTCAAAACTCCAGAAGTTAAAGAAACAGAAGCGTAAAACTGAATTACCTCAATAGGATAAACTGGACCCGAAAACCTTGACACGTTTTCCCATTCTTGAAAATTCAGAAAGTCGTTAAAAAATCCCAAAGCCTCATATTTTTCACACCATGCTTTCGGAAAGCTACGACCTACATGAATACCGTACTTAGCAACCCGGTTAACTAACTTTCGTTCATCTTTTCTTAAACGAAGCTTGTCAAGCCCGGATGCCGTTTCTTGAGGCAAAAAATCACGAAACAGGGTCCGTGTAGTCTCCTCGGGAACCGTGTCAACGGAGTCCGTATGTGCTTCTTCTTGAACTCTAGTCTTCCCCTTATTTAATCTTCGTCTCTTAGTATCCTCAAGAACCGGATCCGACTCGTTTTGGGTCATATTAGGTGTTTGTTGTTTTGGGTTAGGAGAGAGATTAGTGGGAATGCTAGGTTTTGGAGTTTTGGAGTTTTGGAGTTTGGGGTTTTGGTAATTTTTGATCTTGTGGAAGCCATTGTTGAAGCTTGAAATTATTGGGTAAATTTTTTTTTTATTGTTGTTGTTGTTGCCGCGAGGAAGGAGAGAAAGAGAGAAAATTGGTGAAGTGTTTTGATGGTGATGTGTATTGACAGTGATAGGAATAGGTAATTATGAAAAGTAGTATTGGGTTTTGGGTTTTTGTACTTGGCATGTGAGGTGTGCCGGCTCTTTAGAGTCCTATTTCCCCTTTTTTTTTCCTTTTTTTTTTGTTTTTGAATTTGGGTAGGAAAAGGAATCTAAGGTAATTAATTTGAAGATATGGTAAGGATAGGATTAGGAAAATAAAAATATATGGTAAGGTTTTTTGGTGTTGAGAATTTTCGGACAAATAGGATACTTGGGTAGAATTTTGGTTCAATTAGGAAAGTGAATAAGATGGATTTTTGGCAAATATGTGGTCCATAATTTAATATCCATAAAATACTTAATATGCAAGATACTCACGTAAAATATATAATATTAAACACAAATATACTAGCAATGAAATACGCGGACACAGTCATATAATCTCGTCTTATTCTAACCAGTCAAGCAGGTTCACAAAATAATTATGATGAATTTAATTGCTACCGATTAAACCAATTTCCAACCGCAAAATCTCAAAACGTCTTCTCGCTAACGCCTTTGTTAAAATGTCAGCCTATTGATTTTCAGTACTACAAAATTCGAGTTTAATGTTGCTCTTTTCTACATGGTCACGTAAAAAATGATGTATGATGTCTATATGCTTAGTACGAGAATGTTGAGCTGGATTTTTAGAAATAACAATAGCTCTCGTATTATCACAAAATACAGGCATACAACCAACATTAACACCGTAATCACATAGTTGTTGTTTTAACCAAAATAGTTGGGAACATACCAGTCCTGCAGCGATATATTCGGCTTCTGCAGTAGATAACGCAACCGAATTTTGCTTCTTTGAGCCCCAAGTAATTATGCATGGTCCAACAAACGTAGCAAATCCAGAGGTACTTTTTCTATCTAAAGAACACCCTGCATAATCAAATTTTCTGATTAGCTCATTGACATATTTTTGTAGGTGAATCTTTATTCCTTCCTTAGTTTGTTGAATTTGCAGTCCTAGGAAGAATTTTAATACTCCCATCATGCTCATTTCAAATTCTGAGGTCATTAGATCTGAAAAATACTTGCACAATTTATTGTTAGTAGAACCAAAAATAATATCGTCCACATAAATTTGAGCAACAAGTAAATCAGAACCCTCGGATTTTAGAAATATGGTTTTGTCGACAGACCCTCTTCTAAAATTGTTTTGCAATAAAAATTTTGATAGTCTGTCGTACCAAGCCCTAGGCGCTTGTTTCAAACCATATAAAGCTTTATCAAGTTTAAAAACATGGTTTTGAAATTTGCTATTCAAAAATCCGGGAGGTTGTTCAACAAAAACCTCTTCTTCCAAATATTCGTTAAGAAAAGCAGTCTTAACGTCCATTTGGAACAATTTCATTCCTTTATGAGTTGCGAAGGCGATGAGCAAGCGAATAGCTTCAAGTCTTGCTACTGGTGCAAATGTCTCGTCATAATCAATACCTTTTTGTTGATTATAACGTTGAACGACCAATCGAGCCTTGTTACGAACTATAACTCCTGAATCATCCAATTTATTTCTGAATACCCATCGAGTACCAATCATAATTCGATTAGAAGTGTGGCACAAGGTGCCAGACTTTATTACGTTCAAACTGTTGAAGATCCTCTTGCATTGCTACAATCCAGTCGGATTCTGCAAGTGCTTCTTTGATGTTGGTAGGCTCTATGGTAGACAGAAAAAAATAGAATGAACAAAAGTTATTTAATGTTCGCCTAGTTTGAACTCCTTTGTTCAAACTTCCTAGGATACTATCCATAGGATGAGAACTCTTATATTTCCATTTCTTAGAGTTCCTAGGCTCATCATCATCTGATGAACTCTCACTTTCCTCAAATGATTCAGAGTCAAGATTGGTTCCCCCTGAGTTGGACTCTGGGGTTATAGCTAAAGTTGGTACAACTTCAGTTACAACATCTTGATCTTGATTCAAAGTTATAGCATCATCAGCTATAACTTCAGTTTCCTTTTCCTTGTTTTGAGAAGAGACATTCGTATCATCAACAATTGTCTCAGTTCTCTTTTCAAGGTCATTTGCGGAATTATCAAGTTCATCATTGATTCCTTCAATAACTTCTTCATTGTTATCTGGCACGTCATCCCTTGAAAGGCGAAAGTCGGGATCATCCATGTCTTCTTCTTCATTCTGTTCAACTTGCTCAGGCACATTATCTTCATCATACAGCATGAACACTTTCTTCTATGCACAAAGTTTTTTTGTTAAAAACTTTAAAAGCTTTACTATGATTAGAATAACCAACAAACACAGCCTCGTTACTTCGTGGATCAAATTTGCTCAAATTACTTTTTCCATTATTATGGACAAAACATTTACTACCGAAGCAACGAAGGTGAGCTATATTGGGTTTTCTCCCTCTTAAAAGTTCATAGGGAGTCTTTTTGAGAATTGGTCTAATCATAGCTCTATTGTGCACATAGCATGCAGTACTAATGGCTTCTGCCCAAAAATTCTTAGGAAGGCCACTACACAAAAGCATAGTGCGGGCCATGTCCTCTAATGTTCTATTCATACGTTCCACGACACCGTTTTGTTGTGGGGTTTGTGGTGCAGAAAAGTTATGTCCTACACCATTCTCCCTACAATATTCTATAAAAGCTTGATTATCAAATTCGGTGCCATGATCCGTACGAATGGAAACTAACTTTTTGTCATACTTGTTTTGGGCAAGCTTCATTAGTATCACAAGCTCATCGAAAGTTTCATCTTTAGTAAATAGAAAGATAGGCCATACGTACCTTGAGTAGTCGTCGACTAGGACGAATACGTACCTCGATCCACCGCGGCTTCTGACTTTCATAGGTCCACACAAATCCATGTGTACCAACTCAAGTGGACGCTCTGTACTTACTACTCGTTTTGGTTTGAATGAAGATCTAACTTGTTTACAACGGGCACATGAGTCACACATCTTTTCTTGTTCGAATTTGATTGAGGGTCTACCCTCAACTAAATCCCACAATTTGAGTTTCTTTAAAATCGTTGGACTGATGTGCCACAAGCATGAATCATCCACAGTAACTTTCATGCACGTAAAGGAACTTGTAGTAACTTTATTTAAATCAATCATGTACACGTTCCTTTTGCGTAAGCCTTCTAAGATAACATTACTAGTACCTTCAATTATGATACGACAAACATTTGAATGAAAAAATACTTTATTGCCTTTGTCACATAATTGAGAGATACTTAGCAAGTTATGCTTAAGACCATCTACCAGATAAACATTATTAATAGCATGAGAAGGAGATATACCAATCTTACCTACACCGATTATTTTGCCCTTCTTGTTGTCTCCAAAGGTGACCTTGCCACCATTGAAGGGCTCTAGTGAAAGAAACAAATTTTTGTTTCCGGTCATGTGTCTCGAACAACCACTGTCGAGATACCATAGATTGTTTTCTTTCACTATTATCTGCAAGAGAATCAAATACAGCTTTTAGGTACCCACGGTAAGTTGGGTCCTTTATGGTTAGTGACTCTATATATTTGATCCTTCCTAACCCATACCTGTCTAACAATTCTTTTCTTCTTAACATAGGGTTGTCTAGGTTTATTATAGTGTTTGTTATTGTTGCAACGCACACTAGGTTTAAATGACTGCTTCTGATTTACATATGGTTTAGATTTTGAAGGTACATATGTGTAATTGAAAGCTATGTCATAAAACCATCTGAGCTCATTATTTCTAACTTCATCACGTTGAGGTTCAGGTTCAGACTCATTAATACTAGACACGTCATGTTCTTTGACAAAATCAGTTTGATTTTTGTTGTCGTTGACATATTTAACACAATTATCCTTAACATGACCATTGTGACCACAATAATTGCAAATCAGATATTCTGAAAGATTTACGTACTTCCTTCTTCTGAAATCACGGTCAGAAGGACTGGATTTGCACTTATCATGGTCTCTACGACTATAACATTCATGACCTAGACCCATCTTCATGTTATTGTTAGATTGTTCGGTAAGGAAGTCTAAGACTTTCTGACTTCCTTGCCATTTATCATGAACTTTTCGTGCATGCAGGAGCAATTCCTTCAAGGACTGAATTTCTTTTTCACATAAAGAATGGTCTACATTCGAGTCTTTGGAGGGATTGTTCTTTTTAAAATTTTCACGAAAATCGTTGAAACGTTTGTTCAAGATAAATTTCTCCTCATTATGGTGATCTTTGGCTTGGGAGAATTCAGCCTTTATATCTTTCAATGGCTGAGAAAGAAAGGAGTTTTCTTTCTTGTGATCAATGATAACAACTTCCTTTGCCTTAGCTTCAGATTGTAAAAGCTCATTGACTTTCTTCAATTCTAAAGTTATAACTTCATTAGCTATAACTTTGGCTTGAAGATGTTTAATGTTGAGCTTTAACTCTAAGATTATAACTTCATTAGCTATAACTTTAGACTCAAGAGCTTCTTTCTCAACATTTGTCATGTCTAAAGTTGTGGCTGAAGTTGCCATAACTTTAGACTTGAGCTTCTTAGCTTTGGCCTTTAGAAGTTGGTTTTCCTCAGCAATGTCAAGAATTTGTTCTTTAAGATCTTTCAATTCAAGACTCTGTTCATGACAGTGATCTAAGGTTTCTTCAAAATACTTAATTAAAGACTTCTTAGACAATTTCTTAACTTGCTTTTTAAGTTCAAGATGACTAACCTCTTCATCATCTTCTGAATCTGGTTCTAAATCTGAGTTGCCAACAAGGCACATCTCGGATTCGCTCTCATTGTCACTTTCAGAGATTAGGTCAAGACTGACGTTGCTCAGACACAGGTTGGCGACTTCTTCTTCCTCTGACTCGTCGTCTTCTATGTCGAGATCTCCCCAGCAATAAGCCATCATGACTTGCTTGAATTCCTTCTTGGTTTTGTCTCGTTGATTTTTGTTTTTGATTTTCTTCCATGTAGGGCAATCCTTGATCATATGATCATTATCCCCACATTTGAAACAACCACGACTTGAGAGTAGGGATGGCAACGGATTGGGTATGGGTCGGGTCTGGCAAGACCCATACCCATACCCGCATCCGCACCCTTGGACCCAGACCGAGACCCATATCCGCATGGGTATGAAATTGTTAGACCCATACCCATACCCGATGGGTATGGGTTGGGTCCGGGTCTACCCACGGGTCTAGTATTTTAGCTAGCTTATACTGTTCTTCACTTCTCCTATTTACTATTGTAGTGTCATATGTTTCATATATCAACTAAAATACAAGGGCCTATTTCAATTGGCATTCTGGTAAAATCTTCCGACTTGGGGAATGAAATAAATGCCACTTTTCTTTTCATTTTCAGTACTTCCTCACTGACTTACATAATAATAGTTTTCCACAAGTATTTTGCGGGTCTACAGGTTGGGTATGGGTCTCACAACTAAGACCCAAACCCAAACCCGATTTATTTTTATGAAACCCATACCCGAACCATACCCAACGTAACGGGTCTGAAAAATTAAGACCCAAACCCGACCCATAAGGGTCCGACCCGACTGGTTTGGGTCGGGTCTTGGACCCACTGCCACCCCTACTTGAGAGAGACCCTTTTGACTCAATTGGCTTCTTAAAACGTCTAGCAAATAGCACTGTGTCATCTTCAAGGTCCGAATCTTGTTTTTCACTAGACTCGGCTTGTAAAGTCACTTTCTTACTATTACTATCATTTGCCTCATCCTCATCAAGAGTAATCTCGTGAGCCATAAGGGTTCCGAGTAGCTCTTGATAAGATAGGCTAGATAGATCTTTACATTTCTCAATTACCGTCACCTTAGGTCTCCATCGTCTAGATAGACTTCTAAGGATCTTCCTGGCAATTTCCTCGGAGTCAAAAGTTTTTCCAAGATTTTTCAATTCATTAATGATACTAGAGAAGCGAGTGGACATGCTGTTAAGCGATTCATTTTGCTCCATAGAGAACAGTTCGTATTTTCGCATCAACAATGCGATACGTTGCTTTTTGACAGCAGTTGTCCCCTCATAGGCTAACTCTAGACCATCCCATATTTCCTTGGCAGTAGAACTAGATGAGAAACGATCAAACTCAGTAGAAATCATGCCGTTTTGCAACAGGCTGACAGCTTTTGAATTTTTCTCAGCTTTCTTATAATCTGCCTCAACATAGTCATCTTCTTTCTTTTCGATGGGAGTACCAGTAACAGATCCAAGCATGATCTTGTTAGGGCCGTTTTTAATGATTAGACAACACTCCCAATCGTTACCCTTTATGTAATGGGTCATCATATTTTTCCATAAACTGTAGTTCTTTCCATTGAATACGGGACACTTCAGATGTTTGGAATCCATTAAAATGAAATTAAATGCAGCGGAAAATAAATAAAAATAAAAGGATAAAACGGATCAGACTCCTTGTTGTAAGGCAATCAAGAGCACGAGGCTCTCATACCAATTGTAGAGTCTATTGATCGAATACGAAAGAGGGGAGGCTGAATTGAGTATTAAAAACTAGCACCACTTTTTCGATTTATATGATATGTAATTAATTATTTGATCTTATGGATTAAAATCAACTAACTAATTAATCAAAGTAAGCGTAAGTAACGAAATAACGAAAAGTAAAGAGAGTAGAGAGAGGCACACGGATTTTTGAAGTGGTTCAGTTTCACACGTTGAAACCTACGTCCACTATTCTCAATTAATAATTCTTAGTACCTTTCTACGGATTACAAAAATTATCAACCCACTCGTATAATCAACTATGATTATAACTCAAGTGAGTATCGCTAAATACTCTATACTATCTTACGTTAATAAGAAAGTACAATATAACTCACACAGATTCTCGTTAAAGAATTGTAAGATTATAATGATGTACTATTATCCAATAACGTATTTCACGCAAGCGATTGATGATATTTGATGCACGACTCTTTTGAAAAACAAACACTAAAAATAATAAATATTTTGCTCAAAGGTTTGCTTTAAAACGATTTTGGAAAATTATCACAAGTAGTATGTGTGCCGTGTAATGCTTGTGTATTTCGTGTGTGTCAAGCTTGAGATGTGAAAGAGTATTTATAATAAAAGCATAGGAGATCTAGAACCCTGGCTTAATATTTAAGAAAGATATTTATCTTTAATATCTAAAAATAATATTTGCTTTATCTTATAGAAATATCTTTATCTCAAAATATCATTTGGTTTATCTGTTAGAAATATATTTATCTTTATATCTAAAAATATTGTTGTAAAGATATATTAGAATCCTAGATTAAGGTAAACAAGGGAAACAAGCCTATGGAGGCCGGATTCTTCCATCTACACGAAACCCTAGGAGGCATGCAACCCTAGGAGGCACAAACCTAGGTTTCCACGAAACCCTAGGTGGCTCAAACCCTAAGTAGGCTTATTAGGTTAACAACAAATTGAGATAGAATATATTAGAAACCCTAGGTAGCATGACAACCCATAAGTTGTATTACTAACCAATAGAATCTCATAAATATATTCTCTATTAAAACTTTTGATAAATATAAAAATACTCTTTCTCTTTTTGAAAACACTTAAAATATTTATTTCAAAAATCATGCATCAACTTTTATCATCCAAAGTTATAGGTTAAAGCTATAACTTTGAACTTAAAATCACTCTAATGGAATAGTTACCGAATGACGACCTATACTATCTAATCTTCACAAAGATCTTCATTATACGGATCATCTCTTCATCTTGATCACAAAGACCCTCCATCTTGAGTCTTGTGTTATTTGAGGTAGATCTTGCTTGAAGCGTTTTTCTTTAAAGTTATGACTGGGTAGCTATAACTTCCATGTAAACTTCCAAAGTTATTCTTGAAGTTGTTATAACTTTGTCTTCACAGAACTTGTCAAAGTTATGCCTGAAGTTCTTATAACTTTGATCTTTCTCCTCGTAATTGTTGTTAGCTATGATAAGACTAAAGCACACAATTACACGCATATGATATATCAAGTAAAGCACATTATCAAGTAAACACAAGTCATTATCAAAACTATAAAATAGGTCCAACAATGGCTGACATAAATATAATTTATATATTTATTTACTAAATGTAGTAGGTGTATGAGCTAGTAGTGACTGTAATAACAGGCGTAGCACGAGTAGTGAAATTAACAATTATAATAACAGGAATAGTAAAAGTAATATTAATAATAGAAAGTGAGGGGAATGTAATTCATAATCTGGATGCTAAAACTTTTCTTAATCATAATTTATAAAATTTTCATAATAAATAGCATTGTAATAGTAGAAACAATTGGAGTGGACGTGACAATATTAACAAGGAGATTAATAAAATTAACAGTATTACAATAGTGACATTAAAAGTCGTATAAGATTAGTATTAACAACGGGAGTAGTGAACATATACAATGTGTTAATTAATTTTTTAATCCTAATTTCTAAAAATATATAATAAAATAATATTTAAATGGTATGTATGTATAGGTATCTCAGGCATAGCCGGGCACCAACAATAGTCTTTAAATAAATACAACTATGCCTAATTTGAATCACAATAAATTTAGTTTTATGTAATATCTCCTATTTATAAAAGAAGACTCTTTTAAAGAGCTCATATTAGTTTCTTAATATATGGCAAAATTTGACAATTCAATTAACCAAACTTGGGTTCCTCTTTTTGCAGTACGTAAGGATCATCTTTTCCACTTTTAATTCTCATTCTGTGTCTTACTCCATTTATCTTTTGACACATCACCTATTGCAAGAATAAAATATACAATATATATTAAGTGGTTGATGCGTCAGAATGTGTATGAAGTTGAACACAGAATGCGACACCGTCACATGCGATAGAGGATCCTCACTCCTCTTTTTGAGGGTTTTTATATTCTATTTCTCATTTCAAATTGGTACAACATTTTTCATGTTAAAATGTACATACATTCATATTTGTATGTTAAAATGCACATATATTAAGTGAAGATCAATCCATACATATGTTAAATAAATTACAAAAAATTTAAAAATTACAAATTAAATAATTACAAAAATCAATAAAAATTTCTAGTTCAACTAATAGGAATCTACCTAAAATGTCATTTCCATAAAAAAAAGAACCTGCAAAATAAAATAACATCATAAACATAACCACACATTTAATGATAACAATTAGTAGAAAATTAAGATCTAGAAAACACGACTGACAAAACAAAATAATAGTAATAAAGATAAAAATAAGCAATAAGTTGAAAATCATACTTGATTTACAAGACTACAAATATCCTATCATTTAACATTTACATTATGATAAAAATATTTTATATTTTATATTATAAAAGTAACAGAATAACAATTATGAACATCATCTTATATAATACATGAAATAATAATATTAAAATAAAAACAATCATTAGATATGATATAAATTTTATAAAAAAATTGATCATCAGATCTACTAATATGCATGTAATGAAATTGAATAGAATTTTTGTTTTTTAAAAAATCACATAATGTAAGAACACATAAAATAAAATGAAACAAGGACAATGTTGCAGAACATACCCGCATAAGTTCATCATTAATTACAAATACATAAACTAATTTCCATGGCTTCATAATTAATTTGAAAGGAATAAAAATAGTATAGTTTATATAATATAGAGTAGAGGTTAAAACAAGAAAATATGCAGTCCAAAAGAAAAAAACGACAGAAAATGGAGCACAGAAGATTAAGAGATAAAAGACAGACACGAAAAATTTACTTCAGGTTGAAGTAATGGAAATTAATAATTGAGGTTGTAAAATGAAATGGACTTGCGCAGTTGTATATATGGCACATTGCACATGTGCATGAGACACAATTAAATGGGTCATGTATAAATCAATTGATTGAAAAATGAGAGTTTTTGTATGTTATATATAAATAGGGGCGTTGATGGTATATAATCGATCCAAAGCATATATACGTAATTTAAATGGGTCGTGTATGTAAATGTTAGTATAAATGGTTAGTTGTTTTATTATTGTATAATTACTCTATTAAAATTATAACCATTTTTATCTTAATTATGATTGTTGTCGTAATTTGTATTTAACATGTTAAATTTATTTCATTATCGCTTTCTCTTAACATGTTAAATTATACACTTTGTAACATACTTTTTATTAGATGTTAGTGATTAGTAACTTAAATCATACGTATGTCGAATATTTAATACATGCTTATTTATATTATCATGTTATAAAGAAAATTTAATCAAACTTATTTAAATGATTATGTACCAATAATAGCGCATATTATTATGCCATGTCCATTGTTTGCACGATTTTAAAACTAGTTATGAATTATTACAGAGCACTATAGAAGATAAAATGGAACTTGAAAATAGTATAGAATACGATTCTAGATTCATCTCACTATTATTCACAAAAAATGTGTCAGCATATTAGTTCCCATAAACTTTGATAATATGTACACAACCTTCGTATTATCTCCCTTTTTTTCTTTGATATATGTCCTTTTTATGCATATTAATTCCCTTATTTATATATTTATATGTTACGTGTATCTACCCTTGTTAGATCAATTTATTACACGTTAAAAATGGAATGCTCTAAATAAAGAACAGTTGGCTAATCCATATCTCAGAGATTTTTTCCCATGTAATTTGAACAATTATTATTTAAGAAAGAAAAAGGGAAAACTATCTGCTATTTATTACCTTTTTTGGAGGAATTAATTATATGGATCAAGCTTATTTGTTTCCTTAAAAGAACAACTATGTACATTGTCTCGTGAATTTAAAGAATAGTATCATATCCGATTTAATTCAAGTCCTTTGATTAATCAAATAGTTGGATTAATATAATATCCATCTTATGGAGTGATTATGTTTGTGTATAAGGTAATTACAAATTACAATTAAAATTACTGAATTATATAGACGGACTGGACTTTCGCATAGAGTTTTTTTAACGGTTAATATACAAATCGACCTTGATACATGCATAATTAATTACGCCATCGTCAAAAGTTAAATTGATCAAAAATAAATAGTGGACAAAATCAAAGAAATTAATCAAAAAGGAAATGAGGAAGATATTGATGAAAATGAGGGATTATAAAAAAATTGGTGATGCCATCGTCAAAAGTTAAATTGATCAATCGATTTAGGATAATTTTGTTTTAAAAAATAAAATATACGGAGTAAATTTTAACTAGTACACACAGAAAATCGAACTTGAAATTTATGATTATCTATACACTAATGCATACTAGTTGATAGATAGAAACTCGAACTATAGTATCGTCACGTCGAACAATCAAAATCTATGAATAAGCTCGTACCTTAAGATCGTTCAATTTTGAATGATAACGAAAATCTATCGTACACACCTTTAAATACGCGATTTATTTTCCGAGTATGCATCTCGAAAAGCAAATATTTAACTTTAACTACAATCTACATTTTTCGGATGATGAAAAAAATCTATCGTCACGACTTTAAATCTGTTGGATATTTCGCAAGTACGCGCCAATTGTATGAAGCCGCGGGAATAGCCAAACCAATTAAATTTAAATGTCAATACAAAATACGCGCCCTAAACATATACGCGATATTATTATTAGTTTAGTCAGTTCTTACGCGCCAATTGTATGAAGGCGCGGGAATACCCCACCTAAACATATACGCGACATTCTTAGTTTAGTCAGTTCTTAACGATCATTTGAAAAACAAGGTTTCGTTACAAAAATTACCATGCTATCGTAAAAAAAAATGTCAATCATTTGTTGCAAAATATCTACAAATATGAACAACCTTAACAAATTACATACTAGTTCAATTTGATTTGGTCCACTACTATAAAGGAAAATTTTTTATAAATGGGACAAAATTGTTACTATGTTTTACCGTTCAAGTAACAATTGCACACAAATGTCACAAACAACGTTATTGAGAGACGACTCCTATATAAAGAGCAACGTAGATCAGTAATTCTCATACAATTTACAATTTACAATATTTTCAACTCTAAATTCACTTAATTTCACGTAATTGTAACAATTATCGTCATGGTTTCTCGTCGTACTACCATGCACGAGGACGATAATGAACTAGTTGATCTTGGTGGAGTTGAAGTAATAGTGGTTGCTTTGTATGCTCCAACAGGTAACAATAATCCCTCTTCTGCTCCGGCACCGACTATTAACGCTCCAATTAGCTTATTGGAGCGTGCTAATCGGATAGCTGAGCTTGAAGACGAGCTTGAAGAGCTCGAAAAACAAATTGAGATACAAAAAGCTATCTCAAAGAAATATGAGGAAAAAGGAATTTCTAAAGATATCGGCATCATGTACGCTAATAAACCTTTGAATGAGCTCGACATTGATCAATTGACGGAGATGCGCTGTAAATTGAGTGATCTCAAAGAAAGGATTTCCAAAGCAATTGAAGAAAGAGCCATTAATGGAGAAGACAAAGCTGAACCAAGCAACAAGTAAGCTATACTATATACTATAAAAACATGATTATGGAACATAAAAAGTGTATCTTAGGTATGGTTGTTTAAGACTATATATCCTTATGTAATCGTGATCATTATATTTAATAAAGGTTGAACTAGTTTGAATTATTGTTCTTTATCCATCTTGGCATGAAATGTATTGCATGCCAAGATTTTTTTTAGGTTTTTGAATTATATTATTTGAAGTTATGAATCTCTATTTATCTTTTAATCATTTAAATGTGATGCTCTTGACAATTCATTTGCAATGAAGTATTTAAACTTTGTGTTAATTATCGCTACTAAGTTTGATGTTTATTCGTGATAAATGTTTCTTTGTTAGTTATTTCCGCTACTTTTATAAAGAGAGAACAGCCGCTATATCAGTTAATTAATAGTAGTGTTTTGATATCATTAGTTCACCGGATTTCTACAAATTTGGAATTTCATTTTTAATATGTTATCATCAAATTTATTCTTGAATCATTTGCATTGAATTACTCACGCTTTATTATTGTTTTTTAATATTCGTTTGATATTTTCCTAGTTTTCTTCGTTATTTTTGTGAAGAAACAACCCCCGTTTTTTCAGTTAAAATTAGTTAATTGATAAAATTGAGCCACGACATTTCTATGTATGATCATACTCCTTCGAATGTTAGATCTACATTTATGTTTCAATCATAGATGTACGTCTTGAATCTGAGTATTAATAATCAACTGCATCGAAATAATGTTCATGCTTTTTATTTATAAGACAATATTCTTTATAATGTTAAATATGGACAAATGTCTTATCTTACATTAGTTATTTCCGTTATTTTTATATAAGTTCGTTATTTTGTCTTAATACATTTTTCAATCGATGTTATAAATTGATACGATTTTTATTTGTCGTGTTATGTTCTATATAATAATTAATCTTCATTTCCTTGATCAATAATCATACTTGTAGTTCTTGAATCCATAATTCATTATTTCATTGAAGTATTTCAGTCGATATATATTTATTTCTCGTTATTAATTAATAAACCCTTGATGTTTACTCATGACAATATTTGCTATAGTTAATTTTGTTAATACTTTACATATAAACAACTATTGTTACTTTAACATTTTCAATTAGTAGAATAGATTAACATGATTTAGTAGTTGGTTATAGTTTATTTGTTGATCTTAGGAACAATTTATTATTAGAGTTATTGAACAAATAAATACCGGTACTTTAGTTAGCAAATGCCGATTATTATTAGGAAATATTACAAGACCGTTTTATTGAATAAATAAATACCGGTACTTTAGTTAGCAAATGCCGATTATTATTAGGAAATATTACAAGACCGTTTTATTGAAGATATAAATACCGGTATTTTAGTTAGAGAACTATATTACAAGACCGTTACTAATTATTAGGAAAGTTAGCTAAAAATGACTAACTATCCTTCGGCTCCCTGATTATCGATTGTAAAACAATACCTAATATGATGTTTTTTGGTACTTCTTCACTCGACTCTCTTATGATCAATTGTAAAACAATACCCAATATATAATTTTATTTATTCACTTGTGCTTCTTCGGTTCATTTTATTGATATATAACTACTAATACGGTTTTATAATTGAGTTCTATATAGTTATTTTCTAATAATTATGCTATTTTTCAAACTTGTACTTTTATTGATAGTGTAAAGAAACATTAATTCCTCGCAATTTGAAATAGATGTTACATAGTTATTTTTTTCCAGTGGCTGAGGACTCATGATTTGTCTTTATTGGATCTTAGTTTATGAACATTGTGGTATTATGACCAGGATTTGAACCCCGCCGTCAGCATTATTATCGACCTTACAACTCCCTATACACAAAAAAAAAAATATAAAAAATATATGTTCTTATGAGAACTAAGATGTAAATGATGTAACAAGTTATACTTTACTGAGTATTATTAAGCAATTCATTTATACTACGCGGAAACACTATTTTGTAACAATTTACAACTAAATAGCTCGAGTATCATAAGAAGAGATACAATAAGCATAAAAAGTCACATTTTTTTATTTACAATAAATTTTCATTAGATGGTCTTATACAAAAGCTTGTGGAAGTCTGTACTGTCCGATTGTATTTTAAAACTTAATAAGCATCATATCCAAAAATAATATACCTAAAAAGAAGAATTTGTTTCTACAAATCCCTCAAACTAATATGGTAATATATTTCATACAATGAAGGAAATTAGATTATATATGGGATAAGATTAGTATTTGAATTGGTGGATTTTTTGCCACTTGCCAGGGCACATCAATCTGGGAATTATAATATTGAAACTTGTCCAAATTCATTTTTTTTATAAGTCGTTCTTAATAGAATATAGCTATAATATCTGAGACTCAACCATTTATCTTAAGGTTTTGGTTGAGATGTTTTATCTACCATAATATCAGAGCCAGTGTAACCTTCGGTCACAAATTTAAACCCTGGCAGCCCCCAATATCTCACAAACTCACCAAGTGGAAAACCGGCACATGGTATGAGGGGGCCTCTGGACTAACCACTCTTCAAGCCCAATGGGCATTGAGTGAGGGGACATAATAGAATATAACAATTATATATGAGTCTCAACCATTACCTTAAGGTTTTTGTTGAGATGGTTTATCTATCAGTTCTTACATTTTAAGATAATGTAACATTTTATTTTGCTATTAAAACTCGGATTTAACTGAGTTTATATGTAATGTTTTTGAGTTCTATTATAAATTTTTGAGCTTAATGTTTAAGTAAAATAACTCAGAAACTTTATAGTAAAACCCATGATCTTTTGTAAAAAAAACTTAAAAACTTTATCATAAAACTCAGAAACTGCCATTTATTAGATGTATAATCTAATTACCATTTTTCCACAAGATTCATTTTGTTTTAGAAAAAGTCAAAGTGGACACTTGAAAAATGAAACAGACTTACTCTTTTTACCCGCGTCATTTCTTTATGTTTTCTTTATTTGTTAAAAAAATATAGTGTACGCGCGCTTAAACAGAAATTGTATCAACGAGTGTCACGATATAAGTTTCAAAAATTTTTGAAGTTACTTTCTAATTAAAGAAATTTAAACAACATCTTAAACAAGAAAATGTCTTCTACAAAAAAAACACGGATAGTATACCTTACGTCAAATATATAAAATTGGAAAATGAGATGACGTAACCAAGTCTCTGTCACGTACCTATAACATATAAGGTCAATTAAAAAATACACCCTACATTAACTGCAACACATAAAAGATTATACCTCCAGATGTATATGAGCATGATACAACCAATACAAATCTAATTGAGCTTATATGCAATCTTTTTTAACTTTTAAAATTTTTGAGTTATGTTTAAATTTTTTAGGTGTCAAAATTAAAATCTTATTGAGCTTATATGTATTATTTTTTAGTTTCGTTATAATATATTTAGTTTAAAATTTATACAGTATAAAGGTACTCAGATTTTTTTCAATAAAGCTAGTAATATATACATATAAACTCAAATTTTTTATTATAAAGCTCAAAATTTATACTACTAATTGTATACAGCTGGTTATATAGTTTACTAATTAATGTGAGAAGATAATACTGAGACTCGGTACGGTACGATACGGTACGGTAACACCCTAAAACATGAAATGCACCCTCTATTATAGGAACTTTCCAGGAAAAGAGGCCAAATGCAAATAACCCTTTTTATTTTTATATAAATACCACAACCTATGATGCATTTTTCTCATACACACATAACAATCATGGTGAAGCCAGCTAGTAGAGGTAGGCAAAAAATTGCCATGAAAAAAATAGAGGACAAAACTCACTTAGGCGTGACTTTCACAAAGCGTCGAAGTGGTATCTTTAAGAAGGCTAATGAACTAATCTGTCTTTGTGGTATTCAAATTGCTATCCTTATGTTTTCACCAGGCAACAAGGCCTATTCTTTCGGTCACCCTACCGTTCACTCTTTATTTGATCGGTTTTTAGGTCATGACAGGAAGCGATCAGGCCGATCACACGTAAGTATATATGAACTACTGATGTTCACTCGTTAGGGCAATCGCCCTCTCGATTTTTTTTAATACGTAGTTAAAATTTTCTATTTGTTTAATTTAACTTAACGTTATAATTATTTATCCTGATATTATAAATTTTAATTTTAGTTGTCATTTTTTGTTCAAATAAACACATTATTTATGTTAAAGAACATGAATGTTTTTAGTGAGGGTTCATAGAGTTCATTTGAACTTCCACTACCAAAATGTAATAATATATATAAATAAGAGTAAAGATGATTAAGTAAGGTGTGGCTATAATATTAGTTTGTGTTTGACATTTTATACACCAATATTCAAGTACTGCAATTAGCAATTTTTGAGGTTAGTTTTACTTATAAATGCCTTTCCTTGGTGACATTTTATCCTTCTAAATTATTCATCATATCAACTTTTCCTTTAATTAATTTTTTCTTTCTGAATTTTTATTTTTAATATACCCAAACATTAAGTGTACTTATTGATTGTAAAATAGTGATTTTTCATTTTTGTTTTTTGGATTAAAAAATTTCTATGTACACTCGAATATTATCGACTTTTCCTTTTCTAATTTTTTCTTTCTGAATTTTTATTTTTAATATATCTAAATATTAAGTCTACTTAATTGTAAAATAGTAATTTTTTTATCTTGATATTCTACATGGTACCCCTTATTTTTGCATATTCTACACAGCACCGTTGAAATTTTTTGACTATTTATAATTCTTTGTTACGAACTCAAAAAATGACAAATCTTTTTTCGAACTGAACATATCGTAAATAACGATCAACGTTGAAAAAATCGTTAGTTTATGAATTCGTAGCCATGAGATATAGTTGATCAAAGGTTACTTGGTTGAAAACGTTTGACCGACCATAACTCAAGCAACACGTTTTTAAAGTGACAATTTTTTATTTTTAAATCAAAGATTTTGAGAAGACGATCAATTTGAAAAAAATAGTCATCGCGATTCGAATTCATGAACATGAATTATACACGGTCAAAGTTTATTTTTTATTTTTTTTTAAGAAAGGAGGGATAACCTTTTATTTTTTTTTAATAAAAAAAAAATCTATGTACACCCAAACCCCATTACTGAGAGTCTAGAATCGCCTCCAAATACGAATCGAATCCACAATCTCGCGGTTGAAATGAGAGAGCTCTTACAACTTGACCTAAGTTAATAAATTTTGATAATGTGCAGCGTATCAGGAATGGCCGTTATGAGAAGGAGTCTACTGACAGTAGCTATCACAAGGGTACGATTGATGGTCTGAATGCGCAACTGAAGGACATCGAAAAGGACATCGAGGCCGAGAAAAAGATTGCTAAAGAACTCAAGGAGCGTGTCAAACAAGGCAATACTATCGCCATGACACCTCGAGACCAATTGACAGGCGAACAAATGTTGCAGCTTCGTGACATGGTTCAAGAGTTGGATCAGAAAATTTCTTCTGCAATCCACCAAAGGATGATGGCTGCAAATCTCAATGTTCCAAATAGTAACCCGTTTATGTTTGGCCAACAGAGGAATGTGTTCAATAACTTTGGCCAATTTTATGATCCAAGCAACAATAACTTGGGCTTTGGTCCTAATTTTGGAACATGGAACTTTTAGGGTTTTATGATATGACTGCATGATTATTGAATAAAGTTATGATACATTTGTGTTTGGTGAAGAGAATAATGTTATTGTTCATGGATCAATCAATGGTATTAAGTTTGTCATATGTGTGTTTGATGGTATTTGCATTAAAGTTCCGCAGGAATTATCTATATAAATCTCATGTAGTAGTCTTTTAGTTTTCAAATTTGTGAACTTAATGAATCTCAATTACCTTCACTTATTTGTGAACTTGCTCATCATTTTCACCAAATCATTTGATTTCAATCTCTTAAAGTTTAATTTTTGTTTGAGGTTTTTCAATAAACTTATTGGGAGTCTAATTACAAAATGATCGATAAATGTTAGTACACAAAGTAATAAAAAGGGTACATACACAATAAAATAGGGTACTAATAAGACTAGTTACAATATATCTTTTGAAATTTTTTTGAAGATATGTTTAACTTAGAGATAAAAAGAGAAAGTGAAAGTCGTCATCTATAGGGTAGAGATTTTCATTAACTTCTGTGCAATTATAACTAAGAAATCTTCTATTACAAACAATAATTAACACACGGTTCATCAAAACACTCTAATATAAGTATTAAATTCTATTCAATCAGAGAAACTAAAGATATTGAGCGGGTCAGATGTGGATGATGGACAAAAGACAAGGACTATCGAAAATACAAAAACTAATTGAAATTGATATATTTATGAATAAAAACCTAATGGTTTTTCCAAATGCAAACAAGTTGGACATGAGCGAGAAAATGTTGGAGGAATAAACCATAGGTTAACAATAAGATCATCAAAAAGCGTGGAGGCCTATTCAGCGGAGCATGCATGTTCTTGGAAAAAAGGATTATACATCGGAGGTACTATCTCAGAGTAGTATGATTTTGAGGTTTTGTGCATTTTTGTCGAGTTTTTTAAAGTTTATAATTTAAATTTTACATCTTATATATGATGTTTTTTGAGTTTTATTGTAATTTTTTCTAGTTTAATGTTCAAATTAATAAAGGCAAAAACTTTATAGTAAAACTATAATATACTAAAAAACTTTATTGTAAAATTCAAAAACTACATTTTATGTGATAGTATATCAGAGGTACAATCCACTTACTGCATATTCTTTACATCCTTATAAGGTTCTTAACATAATCTTAACAATAATATATTCATTAAAATTATACTATATACCGTATAAAACATAATTATAAACTATTTACATTAACTTCATAACCACGTAAACTAATATGTGAAATTGATAAAATAATACAATTCGATTCACGTTAAAAAATTGTTTTCATTAAAAATATCAAAATGATATCATTAGCACAAATTCTCATTGAATACGGACACTATCCGTTACAAACTGAAGACGGATAGCACCCCTTTCACAATTTACAAATGGGGAGGGCAAGTGAAGTGCAAATGGAGCACCCCTACTTGCCCTCTCACTTGTGACGGATAATGTCCGTCTTCAATGAGACGAGCTATATCATTAGTTGTTTGATTAGTTTCATTTTTTTTAATTATTTTTCTCAAATCAAAATGTGATTAGGATGAAAAATCCGATAAAAAAAATATTTTTCCAATTTAAAATCTATAAATATAATACACTTAATAGTTAATATTAACCTCTATGAATACCGTGCATTGCACATGGTGTATACTAATTGATAATTAAGTTAAAAAATTTGACATAATGTTTAACTTAGAGATAAAAGAGAAAGTGAAAGTTGCGAGGTAGAGATTTTCATTGATTTCAGTGCAATTATAACTAAGAAATCTCTTATTACAAACAATAATTAACACACGTTACATTAAAACACTCTAATAAATTAAATTCTATTCGATCAAGAAACTAAAGGTATTGAGCAGGCCAAATATGGAAGATGGACAAAAGACAAGGAGTATCCATGACATTTGTGGAATTCCTGCGTATGATTTGTTGGAAGTTAGGGGCTTTTAAGCCTTTGAGTTTTTTCCTTACCAACCCACATAGGAGAGGAAAGGAAGTGTGTATGTGTTTATATACACACTCCTTCCCTTACTTATCACTAGTGGGTAAAGGGGGTCTTTTGTATAGACTCTGCGAGGTGCTTAATTCAGCTCGCACACGCGCGCGTGCCCGAGCCCGGCCCGAATCCCGGATTCGGGATTTGGCTGCGGCGGGCTATGCCTACCTTTTTGGGCCTGAGATGAAATACAGCAACCTTCTGCTCTCCAAAACACAACAACAATCTCTTCTCATACTCAATCACTAGTGGGTAAAGGGGGTCTTTTGTATAGACTCTGCGAGGTGCTTAATTCAGCTCGCACACGCGCGCGTGCCCGAGCCCGGCCCGAATCCCGGATTCGGGATTTGGCTGCGGCGGGCTATGCCTACCTTTTTGGGCCTGAGATGAAATACAGCAACCTTCTGCTCTCCAAAACACAACAACAATCTCTTCTCATACTCAAAAACACAACAACAATCTCTTCTCATACTCAAACTCTCTCTTCCTCTCTTCTGTTCTGAAATAGTTTCTGGGTATAGCTTTATTATCGTTCCAAGTCTCACAGCTCCGAGTGGGCGGAGCTGCGTCTCCTTGGGGAACTACCTGTACAGCTGATCGTCACCAACCTCAAGGCTCTCTTCCTCTCTTCTGTTCTGAAATAGTTTCTGGGTATAGCTTTATTATCGTTCCAAGTCTCACAGCTCCGAGTGGGCGGAGCTGCGTGGAGACTGTAGTGTTATCCTTGGGGAACTACCTGTACTAGCTGATCGTCACCACGGTCGTACCGGAGAAATAGTTTTCAAGGCAGTGGCTTTTTACCACGGCACTACTACTTAAGTCGGTATTTCTAACCTCTGTTTTTATTGTTACGGCATTCTGCGTCTTACAATTTGAAAACTATTTGTTGCTGTAACCATGTCTGTTATTTCGAAAATTGTACCCGACATTAGGGCAGAGCACGGATCGGATATCCGATCCAAAGTGCTAGTTCGGATCGGATATCCAAATTAGAATTCCAAAATTTAGATATCCAATATCCAAACCAAATGTATCGGATATCCAGTGTTCGGATATCCAAAATAATCGGATCGGATACGGATATCCATCGGATATCCATATTTTGGAATTTACATTAAAATTAAGTTTGAAACACGATCATATTCATCGTTTTACACGATGATTTTCTTTAGTATTCTTACTTTAATGTTCTCGACATAAAATTTAAATACCACTTACATATTTCTCTTATAATTAAAACTTTTATAAGTTGTTTTATGAAATAACATTGTATTTTATCGAAATTATACAAGAAAATTATATTTTCGGAGCGGATCGGATATCCAAATATTTTTTTTCTAATATCCAATATCCAAACCAAAACCAAAGATTTCGGATCGGATATCCGATCCAAACTTAACTTTCGGATCGGGTATCCAAAAATTCGGATCGAATTCAGATCAGATATCGGATCGGTTTGGATAATCGGATTTTTTGCTCAGCCCTACCCGACATGTCAAAACTTGAGGCTTTAGACGGAAATAATTATAAACGCTGGTCCCAGAAATTGTTGATGGTTTTTGAGCAATTGGAAATTGATTACGTGCTGGTTTCTGACCCGCCTACCCCTATAACTATTACTTCTATTGAGAATACTCCTCCTGCTGCTGCTGTTATTAAGTCTAATGACGAAACTGTTAAGAAGTTTGAGAAAGACAACAAAACTGCTAGGTGTCACATTCTGAATAATATGACAAACACCTTGTTCGATTTATTTGCTGTCAATAAGTCGGCTAAGGTTATTTGGGAGGCTTTAGAAACCAAGTATGAGGCTGATGACGCGGGGAAAAAGAAATATGTTGTGGGAAAATGGTTGGGATTTCACATGGTTGACGGGAAATCTATTATGGAACAAGTTCATGTCTATGAAAACTTATGTGCTGATGTTGTGAATGAAGGCATGAAACTTGATGACATTTTTGTAGCTAATGTTCTGCTAGAGAAATCCCCCCCCTCCTGTTCTGATTACCGAAACCAACTCAAACACAAAAAGAAAGACCTGTCCCTTAAGGAACTTATAGGACATATGAGAACCGAGGAGGCTAATCGCCTCAAAGACCTTCCTGCTAGTCAATCTGTGACTGGTTCTGCTGTTACTGCTGTCAAAGCTAATCTGGTTGAGTCTGGTGGTCCGTCTTATGCTGACAAATATAAGGGTAAGGGTAAGGCCAAGGTTGGTCAAGGTAAGAACCAGGGTCCTGCAAAGAAGAATGGTCCAGTGAAGCATACCAAACCGGTTCCTAAGATTCAGAAAGCTAAGGGTCCTATTGTCTGTTATGTTTGTGGGAAAGTTGGCCACAAAGCCTACCAATGCTCCGAGAAGAAATCTGTTGAAGCCAATGTTGCTGTAACTGATGACATCGTTGCAGCTTTGGTTGTGGAAGCTAATCTGGTGGGAAATGCTGCTGAATGGGTACTGGATACCGGAGCTTCGAGACACCTCTGTGCTGAAAGGGGGTTATTTGCTGAGTTCGAGGAAGTAGCTGATGGGGAATGCGTCTACATGGGTAATTCTTCATCTGCAAAGATTACAGGCAAAGGCAAGATCTTTCTCAAACTCACCTCGGGGAAAACACTTGCTCTCTCTAATGTTTTATTTGTTCCCTCATTGCGTCGAAACCTCGTGTCTGGTGCCTTGTTAAACAAAGCTGGTATGAAACTTATTTTTGAGGCTGACAAGGTTGTAATGTCGCGTAATGGGGAGTTTGTGGGCAAGGGTTATCTTTCTGGGGGTCTTTTTGTATTGAACATTGATTCAACCTTTAATAATATTGCATCTACTTCTGCTTATATCGTTGAGTCTCTTGATGTTTGGCATGGTAGATTAGGTCATGTGAATGTGGATTACATTAAAAAAACTTAGAACTATGAGTTTAATTTCGAGTTTGACGGGCCAAGAATTCTCTAAATGTGTTAGCTGTGTTGAGGCTAAGTTTACAAAGAAACCTAGTAAACCTGTAACTACTAGGAATACGAGTCTTCTTGAGTTAATTCACACCGACCTAGCTGACTTCAAAAATGTTGCAAGTAGAGGTGGCAAGAATTATTATATTACTTTTATAGATGACTGTTCTAGATACAGCCGTGTCTATTTGCTTAAGAGTAAAGATGAAGCTGAACAATCTTTTATAAATTTTAAGAATGAAGTTGAGAACCAACTTGACAGGAAAATTAAAAGGGTAAGATCTGATAGAGGAGGCGAGTATAAGTCTAATTATTTAACCGATTTCTGTGCTGCAAACGGGTTAATACATGAGACTAGTCCACCTTACTTACCCCAGTCTAATGGTGTAGCTGAACGCAAAAATAGAACCTTAAAAGAAATGATGAATGCTATGCTTTTAAGTTATGGCCTATCTGATGATATGTGGAGGGAAGCAATTCTTTCAGCTTGTCACATTCTTAACCGTGTACCTCATAAGAAAATCGACAAGACACCCTACGAGATTTGGAAGGGCTATCCTCCTAACCTGAGCTTCCTTAGGGTATGGGGGTGTTTGGCTAAAGTGGGTTTACCTGATTTTAAGAGACCTACCGTTGGACCTAAAACCTATGATTGTGTGTTTATAGGTTATGCTCAAAATAGCTCTGCTTATAGATTTATGTCTTTGAGTGGTCGTTCTATATCTGAGGCTAGAGACGCTGAATTTTTTGAGCATGTTTTTCCTTTTCTGAAAACTGTTGTACCATCTCCTAGTTTATCTGCTGCATCTTCTGATATGTCTTCACATGCTAGTGCTAGCACTTCTATTGATGTTTCTGTTGAACCTAGAAGAAGTAAAAGACCGAGATGCCCAAAGAACTTTGGTGATGATTATGTTACAACTATGTTGTCTGAATATGGATACTCTGTGTGTGCTAGTGATGAGTTTGTTTCAGCTTTTTTAATAGAGGAGGATCCCAAAACTTATAGTGAGGCAATGAAATCCATTGATGCTAATTTTTGGAAAGATGCTATTAAAAGTGAACTTGATTCTATTGTGGCTAATCAGACTTGAGAGTTGACTGATTTACCTAAAGGTAGTAAACCCATTACGAGTAAATGGATCTTTAAAAAGAAAATGAGACCTGACGGTACAATAGAGAGGTTCAAAGCTAGACTTGTAGTTAGAGGCTTTACACAAAAGAAGGGCATTGATTATTTTGATACCTACTCTCCTGTGACCAAAATTTCGACTATTAGAACTCTTGTCGCCTTAGCTGCTATTCATAACCTTGTTATACATCAGATGGATGTTAAAACTGCTTTTCTGAATGGTGAACTAAGGGAAGAGATTTATATGTCTCAACCTGAAGGTTTTGTGATTACAAAAATTCAAATTAACATATAAAATGAACTCTGTTATAATAAAGTTACACTATTTGAAACTATATAAGATAATATGATTTTGAATTTATTCAGATTTTACTTAACTTTAATTAGTTATGCAACTTTTGTGTAACTTAAGTATAATTTTATGTAACTTTTATCAAAGTTTATGTAACTTTAATCTAATATTATGTAAATTTAGTCCAATTTTAAATATATTAATTCGAATTTATAAACTATTATGTAACTTTAGTCCCGTTTTATGTAACTTTGGTCGATTTTTATGTAACTTTGGTCAATTGAAGTGTGTATCTTTAGTCCAAGGAGGCCACCACCAACAACAATAACAACACCACCAACAACCAACAACCACCACCATAGATGCCTCCATCACGCTCCTCCCTCGTCCATCTCTTCCCCCTTCAACATCCTATCTCCTCCCTTCATCTCCACTCACATCCACCATCACACACCGCCACCGCCCCACACTTACCAAACAAAAATAAAAGATATGAAAAAAAAAGAGGTGGTGGAAGGGGTGGCAGCGGCCATAAAAGGAGGAGGCCCGTGAGTGGTGGGAAGGGAGGAGAGGGAGGCGGCCTGGTGAAGGAAGGTGGGAGGATACCGACGAAGGCGTGGTGGCGTGGAGGAGTGGTGGTGTCGGTTGGAGGTGGTGCGTGAGTCGGCGTCGTCTAGAGGTGGAGGGTGGTGGGTTAGGTGGCGTCAGCAGGAGGTAGTGCGTGGAGGATTAGGCGGCTGAAGGTGGTGCGTGGTGGGTTAGGGCGGGGTAAGTGACATGAAGGTTGAGAGAAAGGTTGAGAGAAAAGTGGAGAGAGAAGTGGGTAGAGAGAGAGTGGGAATAGGTATTCTGATTAGGGTTAGGGTGGGTTTGGTAGTTTTTATATAAGCCTCTTATTTTTTGTTTTAATCTTGGTCATTCATTGATTTGATCTAATGGTTTAGAATAGGACTCATGGACTCACCTAAGAAAGGTTGACTTATGTGATCCTATTTCTATATATATATATATATATATATATATGGGCGGGTTCCCGTGCGAACTAAAGTACGGTGCGAACCGTACGAACTATCTCGGATACACACATCAATACTGCTAGATACATGTAGTAATACTACCGGATACACTTATTATACATGTATCTACTAGTATTCCTAAATGTATCTAGTAAGACTCATACATGTATCCACCCCAAAACAATAAGCTACTTCCACTCACGCCAACCTCCAACCACCCTACAACTGCCCAGCACCACGACTACCACTACAGAATATACCACCACCACCACCACCACCACCACCACCACCAACACCAACACCACCACCACGAAAACGACATAAGCGCCGACGACATAGCTGGGCACCACAGACGACGGCGGAAACTTGGTCAGCAACCCTAAACGGCGCCGTCGAAATCGTCGGAATCCCTAAAAAATCACAAACGCGACTGATGAAACACCACAACCACCATCACACTTTCACTAACACCACACGCAGCAACGGAAAGCCATATATCACAAGCCCTTCTCTGGCCTGACTTTGGCATTTTTTCAGCATTGACGGAGCTCCGACAACGACATCACCACCCCATAAACTCTTCTTTTTGCAAAATCGCAACACCTGCGACTCCTTTTATGCTTACCCTAGCACCACAAAGCCACTGTATCACGGCCACGCGCCTTCATTACCAATATAGATCTCATTTTTGTAAAAAAAGATGGTGATGGTGCGGTCAGAGTGACGGCCGTGAAGAACAGAGAAAAAGAAAAAGACAAGGTCGGTAATGGTGGAGTTTGGGTGGTGCGCAGGAGTTGGAGTGGTGCCGCCGGTGAAGGTGGTTCAGTCATGTGGTCACCGACCATTGTTGGTGGTAGTCTGGAATGAAGATGTTTAGAGGATATGGTTTGCATAATATATTAATGGGTTGTGACAGGTTGGGCCATGGGGGGTTTATAATAGGTATGGGCCTCATAATAATGCGTAAGATCAGTCCAGTTATATGGTTCGTACTGTTCGCACCGAACTCTTAGTTCGCACGAGATCCTGATTATATATATATATATATAGAGCTTAGTTCAATTGAGTCCACCATTTTCTTAGAGTCCTTGAGTCCTCATCCTAGCCATTGGATGAGGGAGATGGATGGCTGAGATTTGGGAGATTAAAAAATACACTTATTACTAATTAATTACTTATGCACTAATTAATTAACTTTCTCTCTCTAGCTTTAAATTAATCACTTTTTAAACACTTTTAAGCACTTTTGAGCACTTTTTGGCTGCTGAGATTTATGACTGTAACTTTAATGCTTGCGAGTGTAACTCTAATGTTTTAGAGTGTAACTTTAAGTTTTTAAGGCGGATTGTATACAAAAATTTGAATTTAAACAATTTTAACACCTTACGAGTGTAACTTTAATACTTTTCGAGTGTAACTGTAATATTTTCGAGCGTAACTTTAAATTTAAAGACGGTTTTGATATAATAATTTGAATATATATACTTTTAACATTCTACGAGTGTAACTTTGCTGATTTTCGAGTGTAACTTTAATATTTTTTAGACGGTTTTGTATAAAAATTTGAATTTATATAATTTTGACATTTTACGAGTGTAACTTGGATGATTTTCGAGTGTAACTTTAATATTTTTTTAAGACAGTTTATTACTTATAAATTTAAATTTATATAATTTTTTACATTTTACGAGTATAATTCTAACATTTTAGGAGTGTAACTTTAATTGTTTTTAAGACGGTTTTGTACATAAAAATTTGAATTTATATAATTTTAACATTTTACAAGTGTAACTTTGATGATTTACGAGTTTAACTCTAATATTTTACGAGTGTAACTTTAGTAATTTTAGGTCATTTTGAGTGGAATTTTTTGAATTTTATTACATGTTGAATCTACGTAATTTACTACAAATTTATGAGTGTTACTTTAGTCCTCTATGAGTGTAACTGTAGTCCTCTATGAGTGTAACTGTAGTCCTCTATGAGTGTAACTGTAGTCCTCTATAAGTGTAACTGTAGTCCTCTATGAGTGTAACTGTAGTCCTCTATGAGTGTAACTGTAGTCCTCAATGAGTGTAACTGTAGTAAAAACTATGTAAAAAGCAAGGTAGATCTAGAAAAAGGTAGATCTAGAAAAAAAAATTTGAAAACAAGAGTAAAAACTAAAAAAAGAAACAGATCTGACATCAACAAGTGTAACTTTTAAGGTCATTTTGTGTTACTTTAATAAATAATGTGTGTTACTTTAATATAAGATATATGTGACTTTAATAAATAAAATGTGTAACTTTAATAGACGGTATATGTGACTTTAATAAATAAGATAGATAACTTTAATAGATAATGTGTAACTTTTTCAGATCTAGGAAAAAAATGTTACTTTAATAAATAAAATGTGTAACTTTAATAGACGATATATGTGACTTTAATAAATAAAATGTGTAACTGTAATAAATAAAATGTGTAATTTTAATAGACAATATATGTGACTTTAATAAATAAAATGTGTAACTTTAATATACGATATGTGTGACTTTAATAAATAAAATGTGTAACTTTAATAGACGATATATGTGACTTTAATAAATAAAATGTGTAACTTTAATAGAGAATTTGTGTTACTTTCATAGAAGTCATTGTTAATTGACACCCTTTTTCAGATCTAGAATTAATAATTAGTGTTACTTTAATAAAGGATATATGTGACTTTAATAAATAATTTGTGTTACTTTAATAAAAGTCATTGACATTTGACAAAAAATTTCAGATCTAACAAAAAATGAAAAACCAAGACAGAAACTGCAAACAATAAAAGATTTGAACGAAAGAAAGGAAAAGAAAAATAAAAAAATAAACACCACCACAAAGGCCTCTGCCCCACCTCTACCCCGACAGAACCACCACCACGACCCCAGCAGCAACAACAACAAAAACAACAACAACAACAACAACCTAGACTATATATGTGACTTTTTCAGATCTAGGAAAAAAAAATGTTACTTTTAAGGCTATTTGTGTTACTTTAATAGACTATATATGTGACTTTAATATATAAGGTGTGTAACTTTAATAAAATATTTGTGTTACTAGAGGTCATTGACATGTGAGACCCTTTATCAGATCTGGAAAAAAAACACAACATAGAAATTTAACAAAAAAAAAAAAAGACACGCTATCCACGACTACCTTCAGCGACCCACGACACGCTACCCACGACCCACGAACCGACAACCACCACCAGAATCACCACGACACACCCACAACCCCTCGACCAAAAAAAAACAACACTATAGTAGATCTGAACAGAAAAAAAAAAAGAGAGAAAGACCTTACCACGACCGCCCCACCCTAACGAGGACCAACACAACAACCCACCCCACCGACAAACCAGATCTGAGAAGGAAGAAAAAAAAAAGAAAAAGAAATAGAAGAGGAGCCGAAGAAGGAGGAAGTGGAGGAGAGGCCGGCAGGAGAGGGAGGTTGAGGAGGCGCGTGGGAGGAGATGAGGGAGGAGGAAGGCCCCCGTTAGGGAGAGGCGGCCGTGCGTGAGGGCCGACGGGAGCCAGATCTGAAAAACAAAACGGAGGGGAAAGGCGGCGGTAGTGGCCAAGGAGTGGCTTCCGGATGTGGACGTCAGCGGTGGTGGCAGTGGGCCGCCACTTTTGGCAGTGATGGGTGGGTGGGGGGGTTGGTGTTTTTCGTGGTGGTGGTGGTGGTGTCGGGTGGTGATTGAGAGGAAGTGAGGAGGAATTATTTATTTGGGATTTGGGATTTTGAATTATTTGGGATTTGGGATGTAGAGAGTGGAGAGGTAATGAAATTATGAGAGATGAGAGAGAAAAAGATGAGTGAAAAAGTTTATGTATTGAATTAAGGTGGGTTAGTGATTTAGTGGTTAATTAGTGAGGCATGAGAGAGAGTGGGAAATTAAGCCATTAATTACCTTTTGGGAGCACCAATCTCAGCCACCCATCCTCCTTCATCCAATGGTCCAAAATAGGACTCAAGGACTCTAGGGAATGGGGTGGACTCAATTGATCTTTGCTCTATATATATATATATATATATATATATATATATATATATATATATATATATATATATATATATAGGAAGGATCATGTAAGTCCACTTTCATTTAGTGAGTCCATGAGTCCTCCTAGAGGCCCTTGGATCTTAAAGATCAATGGCTGAGATTAAAACAAGAAAATGTCATTAGGATGGTGTTAATCCCCCTCTCTCTCATCCCCACTAATTAAATCACTAATACATACCTAATCCAATCTCAATCAAACCCTAATATTTATACCATTTCCTCACCTTTTTCTCTCATTTTAACATTCTCCACTCTCTCTCTACCTCCCTTATCTCTCATCAATCCTCTCAAAAAACAAACCCAAAAAAACAATCCAAAACTCATCAAAATTCCGGCCACCCTCCGTCCGTATTTCATTCCTTCCTCTCTAAAACAACCACCACCAAACCCAAAAAAAAAACTAGATCTAGAAAAAACTAAAAGAAAAACCCACAAACCACCAATGGCACCTACCTACCGCCACCCACCGGCCTCCACCATTCACCCTCCGGCCGTCCCTCCCTCCGTCTGACTCACCGCCACCACCGTGCCGCCTCCTCCGCCTCCTCCGCCTCCTCCTGTCAGCCTCCGCCTCCCCCGCCTCCACCAAACCGCCTCCTCCTTCCGCCACATCTTCCTTTTCTTTTCTTTTTTTGTTTTTTCAAATCTGAAAAATGGTATGGTTTTGGTGGTGTTCTCATTTCTTTTTTTTTTCTTTTTCCTTTTCTTTTTCTTCTTCAGTTTTGTTTAAATATTTGTTTTGTTTATTTTTCTGTTTTTCTTTATTTTTTAGATCTGAAAAGGTGGGTCAAACTTTAATGACGTCTATTAAAATATCACATATTATTTATTAAAGTAACACATATTGTATATTAAAGTAACACATATTGTATATTAAAGTAACACATATTGTATATTAAAGTAACACATATTGTATATTAAAGTAACACATATTATATATTAAAGTAACACAAATTCTCTATTAAAGTTACACATATTGTATTTTAAAGTAACACAAATTCTCTATTAAAGTTACATGTCTTATTTATTAAAGTCACATATATCAAAGTAACACACATTATTTATTAAAGTAACACAAAATGACCTTAAAGTTATTATTTATTAAAGTAACACAAAATGACCTTAAAATTATATAATGACTGAAGTTACACTTTTAGTATCTGAAGTTTCCCATATAATGACTGAAGTTACCCATATAATGACTGAAATTACCCATATAATGACTGAAGTTACACAGTTTTTTTTGTTGAAGTTACACATTATTTTATATGTTTTATGTTTTTTTTTTGAATTTGTTATGTTTTTATTTTTTTATTTTAGATATCGTTTGTTTATTTTTTTTATGGTGTTTATATTTCTGATCTAAAGTTCCACTATTTTAGACTAAAGTTATATAACTGAAGTTACATAGGTTTGGACTGAAGTTACATAGGTTTGGACTGAAGTTACATAGATTTGGACTGAAGTTACATAGATTTGGACTGAAATTTGACTAGTTTGGACTGAAGTCACACTAGAAAAGACTAATGCATAAAATTACACTATAAATGACTAAAGTTACACAAATAATAATTGAAGTTTCACTAATAAAGTAAAATGTTACACTCATAAAAATGCTAAAAATTAATTGTATTTTGGGTTAAAGTTACACATATAAGGCTTGAAGTTACACAAATAATGGTTGAAGTTACAATTAGAAAGGCTAAAATCACATAAAATTGTCTTCAAATTACATAAATTCAAATTCATATAGTCGAAATCACATTTTAGCTTGAAGTTATACAAATAATGGTTGAAGTTACACTCGTAGTAACTGAAATTACACTCATAAAAAGGTTAAAATTACATAAACTTGTCTTGAAATTTCATAAATTCAAATTTATGTAGTCGAAATTAAATTTTAGTTTGAAGTTACAAAAATAATGGTTGAAATTACACTCGTAATGACTAAAGTTATACTCCTAAAAACGCTAAAGTTATATAAACTTGTCTTGAAGTTTCATAAATTCAAATTTATATAGTCGAAATCACATTTTAGTTTAAAGTTTCATAAATAACGGTTGAAGTTACACTCATAATGACTGAAGTTACACTCATAAAAAGTCTAAAATTACATAAAGTTGTCTTGAAGTTTCATAAATTCAAATTTATATAGTCGAAATCACATTTTAGTTTGAAGTTTCATAAATAACGGTTGAAGTTACACTCATAATGACTGAA
>JAIUZE010008009.1:0-85740 GCA_022085475.1 Heliosperma pusillum | reverse complement strand
GGGGGGGCAAGTGGGGTGCAAATGAGCCCCCCACTTGCCTTGCAACTTGTTCTTTGTGAGGGGGATTTGACCCGTCGCAAGCTTGCGACGGGTAGCCCGTCACAAGCAAGACTTATTGTAATAGAAGAAGGTTCTTTTCTTTATTTGGCTAGCAAGATGGAGTTGAATTGTTTTCAAGGAAAAGAGACGGCTTAAAGGGACGAGGGGCGAGAGATGAATCCTTCAATTTTCGCTTCAAAGACAAATCAAAATCTATATAATAAATTTTGACGGAAAACTCCTCCCCTCTATTCCGCGTACTTGTCTGTCCAACCCCTCCCATACCCTTCCTCCTCCGCTTCCCTTCCTCTTTTCCTATCTACACAAAAATTTGAAAGTGAATATCTCCATAATTTCTTATTGGTCGTGAAAGTTTATGTGTATATTTTCTCTAATGTCTACTACCTACAACTCTAATAAAGGAATAATATGATGCATTAGTCACAATGAAACAATATCGAATTCACCTTGAATATGTAAAGAAAATGTTGTAAAATCTTTCATGTCAAACCTACTTAGGGGTTTAACCATCTAAGCGTCTCTAGGAAATCGTGAACTAATTAGACAAAAAGGACTGACATTTCCCTCCAAATCTTTCCTGTGTTGGAAGGATTTTCGAGAATGGATCACTCCCCCTCCATTTCCGTCCCACCCCTTTTGTTATCCAAACAAAGAATTTAGTATCCCTCCCTTCCCCTCTCCTTCCTCTCCCTCTAAATCCTCTCATCAAAATCAGGCCTAAGAAACTGAGAATCCAAAAGGCTATCTAGGCACATTAGTGTTATTTTGTACAAGGGGAAGGATTAGAGATCAAGATTGAACATGTGAAACAAGTGATTGGCTAGCTAATTAGGAAGTCTCACAAAACTAAGAGACGGTTTCACTTCAATATCCTCCACCATAGTTACAAACCATCTTAAGAGAAGAGACATTAATAGTATCTTGGCCAAAAATGATCAACTAGTTATTTAGTGAAGGGATTTGCCCCTCGTAAGCACAAAGAAAACATAACAACTGCTCTTATAGTCTTATTAAGTAGAAAAGGATATGATTTAAAGATTTACTTTACAGTATTGAATAGTAATCTACTCTTTATTCTATTGAACTTTTTAAGGTCATTTGACCTCAAGTAATTTAAAAAGCGTAAATAATTGTATGATATTAAAACAAATTTTCAGCAAGAAAAAAAGGTACGAGTAATATATATAAATGCTTTGAACGGGTAAGAATGCGGTCTTGAAGAGACAAGTACAAACATCCTAATGAAATGGAGGGAATAGTAAGTAGCTACAAGTCTACATCCAGTGGCGGAGCCAGGATTTGAATTTAGGGGGGGCGAAAAATTTTTGGGGGGGAAAACGACTATTTTCATAAGGTACTTTTAAAAAATTTCGAAAAATTTCGCTAAAAATTTCGAAAATTTCAACCTTCAGGGGGGGCGACCGCCCCTGCTAGCCCCCCTAGCTCCACCACTGTCTAGATCGTGCATATGCTCTTCCAAGTTTAAGAAGTATTTTTAGACTCAGGTCTTTAAAAGCACTCTATTTTAAGAAGTTTCTGTGTTCGTTCTTTCCCATACCAAATGTTTTTGACTTTCTTCTTTCAAGTTCATGCACCTTTATCCCATGTGTTGTCTAGTGATTACTGTATGGCATCTCTATTTAATTTGTTCATTTGATATATTTCAACGGTACGACGTATTTAGTTGAATCTCACCATTTATGGTTGGTTAGTTATTTTTCTAATACAATAAAATAAGCAATAGTCATAAAATTCCGTGGCCCAAGTTCATAAGCTCCTTCATTTTTTTTGGTAACTGCAGCCGCTACCTTTGATTCGCTCACTTTGCATTTCCGTTTGACAACGATATTTCATAAATACATACTCGGTGGATATATTTATGATTATTCAACGGTGTTTTTCACTTATAAATTTGGCTGGTTGGAAGCGTAATGGTTTTCCATCTTTACAACTAACTTGTTTGGAGTCATTCACGTATAGAATACGAATCTTTATAATAATGAACTCCCTTTAAACTTTTCATTGATACGATGTTTCCTAGATTTGAATAAATAAACTTGGTAAAAAATAAGAAATCGGGGCCAACTTTATTAATACTCCTATTTCACTATTCGCAAAGTAATTATTGTGTGAGATGGTTAAATTGTACAAAACTCAGTATTTTATTGACAGAAATAAATAAATGATTTTTGCTAGGAAGGCACCAACTTCCAGTTTGAGACGGTCTAATTCTATCTCCATAATAAATGATATGATATCAAGGGTGAGTAAATACCTTGCCTAATGGAGATAATCAAATTTAACCAGATTCCCTCACCCAAATCCACGTTTTATCTACCATCTTAGAAATGGAAAACTTACTAAAACTTGACCAAACAAAATAACAAATCTAGATAACGAGTCACCATATTTAGTTAGTTTTTACAAGATTGAGGTATTTAGATATTAATGTTTAGACTGACATAGATCGAATTAATGGGAAGAGAAAGAGAAAGGTTAATGGGGGTGACCTGAGGACGAGGGCGGCGAGGACGAGTTTTCCTCCAATTAATCAACTCATGAGCATTAGCAATACCAAGAACAGCAGATTCATAAGTCCCAAAATTACCAACAAGTTTCATATCACTTTCCAAACTCAAATAAGCTTCAACTTTATTCAACGCTTCTTTGGGCGAAACCCACTGCCTTGAATTAAACATCAACCCCAACTCCGCAGGGATAGAGTCAAACCCACAACCACAAATCACCAAACTACCCTTCTCCAAAGCCTCATTATGGTACACAGCCTCAACGCGCTCCATGAACTCTGGCTCCCCACAAATGTCCAAGTAATCACACCCAGTTTCGACACAAGCACGCACCACAGGCTCACCGTGCAGCCTGAACGGCCCTACGCAGTTGAGCACCACTCTCGCTTGCGATGCCATTTCGAATACAGAACATCTCGAACCAGTGTCCACAATAATAATCGGGATATCGGGTGTAGGGATTGCGCTTTCTGTGGATGCCCATGACAGGGTTTCGGATAGCTTTTTCTGATCACGCCCTGCTATAGCAAGGGCTTTAAGAGGGGACCCAGGAGTGTTTAGGAATTTTAAGGCTTCTCTTAATACGTACTTTCCTGTGAACCCTGATGCTCCTAAGATTACTATGTCGTATTTCCGATTCTTTTCCGCCATTTTTCTGATTTGGGTTCAGACTTCAGAGAGAGAGAGAGGGAAAATGAGATGGTTGGGTTCAGACTAATCTCGAATAACATTGGCACCGACACAAATGAGTATTAAATATGGTGTATATAACTAAAAACAAGTTGGAGACCAAGTCGTGAGAGAAGCTTCACGGTATTTTAATGGAGAAAAATGATTATACATCGGAGGTACTAACTCAGAGTAGTATGATTTTGAGTTTTTGTGCATTTTTTTCGAGCTTTTTAAAGTTTATAAACAAATTTTATATCTTATATATCATGTTTTTTTAGTGTTATTGTAATTTTTTTGAGCTTAATGTTTAAATTAATAAACTCAAAAAACTTTATAGTAAAACTATACTATACTCAAAAACTTTATTGTAAAGCTCAAAAACTATATTTTATGTGGTAGTACCTCAGAGGTACAATCCACTTACTGATTTTATTGAAGGAGTAGGTTGGCTGTTGCATCACTCTTTGCGATATCTAGACTCCGACTCGTCGGCTAACTTCTTTTTTTTTTTTTTTTTTTTCCTCTTTTGACTAACAAATAACCGTATAATGATAACAATGGAAAACCTATTAATATACGTCTTATGGACTCTTTTGTGCTGAGCTGTATAAAGGGCTAAGCCCGCAAATGGTTGTTTTTAGGGTCGGGATCCGGTACTTAAATTCGGTACGAACCATAGGAACTACCCAAATTAATAAAACAAACGCCCACTACCCTTCATCTGATTCTCATTTCAACTCTAACTCCATCTTCTCCTTCATCGAGAGCATTCGCATCCATCGTTACAACTCCACACTAGCTCCATTGTTACTCCTCCATATTCAGTCCATTATCATTAAAGGTAAACTCTAATTACAAATTGTATTTCTTTATTTACATTAATATACTCAAATACCTCGCTCCCTACCCCGATTCCGAAAAATTAGAATTTTGCTAATTGATTTGTGATTGTATTTTGTCAAATAATTTTGTGATTTTGATGTTTTTAATTGTACATCCTCGCATCTATACTCCTTGTATAAAATTATTTGCCCACATTAGCAGGTGTTGCTACTGATGCAAAACGTCACTATTAATGTTAAGTGTTGGTTTTGATTTGCATCTATACTCCTTTGATTTCTCAGTTTTGGGCATCCTTATTAGTTTGGTTAAATCTTCCTTATTATTTGTGTTTAGTGTTGGTTTTGAGCTAGATTAGTTGTTGATATAATTAGTATTGATTGCTATTATTGCTATTGTAGGCAAGGTGTCTGATGAAAGAATCTTATTTTCATATTTCTTGTTGATTATGATTGATTTGGTATCCGGACTTTATTCATGCTGATTAATGTTATTGGATTGATATTTGATGATATGCTTGGATGCTAAAAAGGTAGGAGACTCCTACTCATTTGATGTGTATACGATTGATCGATTGATGTGAATTGTGATATGGTTGTGACATGTACATTGGTGTCTGTGGTAGTGTTTTTGGTGACTTCGGTCACTGTGTTTGGAGGTGTTTTAGATGGAGCGGTAGCGGGGATACCGGTTCCATAGACTTTGTGGGTCACTTTTCATGGTCCCGCAATGAAAGAGTCAATGCATGAGGTGATGACATGGGTCTAGAGGTGACATGCTGTGGTAAGGCCCATTGTGTCTAAGGTGTGCCCGGACACGGTAGCGTGCTAGTTGACGGTATCGCGGTTGGTGGTTTTTGGTGCGTTGTTGAATGACACCGGATATGTGTGAAATTGTATTACGATTGCACTTGTTATTGATTATGTATATGTTGACTGATCGTGTTTTGGATTTGTTTTGTAATTCTATTGTGATCCATACGATATTTCCGGCGTATGGTAAGTAGTTCTCTAGCACGTATTGATGATATGATGATGAATCAGGACTATGACGTTGGGATTGGACGCGACTGATAGGGTCAAATTGTGTCGAGTCAATAGGTTAATTTTATCGTAATGAATATGCTTAATACCAGGTTTTAATTAAAGATTTATGTAATATGCCAGTTTTCACTTTTGGTTGTAATTTTGGGGTTTTAACTTGCTTTGCACTTGTAACTTTGTAATTAGACTTTCGCTTATATTTTTCAAATGGAAACTCGGTTTCCATATCTCCTAAACCAAGGCAAAGGAGGAGAGTTAAAGGCAAGTCAAGAGAACAAGTGTAAAGTCATGATAAGCAAGAAAAAGGAAAGTTTGAAGCCTTGGAGTGCACAAGCAAGAGCCAAATTGAAGAATTGAAAACTTGGTTTCACAATGGTCAACTTCAAATGGCAATATCTCGAGCTACATACTTCATATTGATGCAATGATAAGTGGAGGTGATATCTTATCATATTAGCTTTCCAACGGTAGATCGCACGCCTCAAAATACCAAGAAACGATAGAGATATGCCTCTCACAAAAATGTGCTGCAAGGCTGAATACCGCAGGCTGCGGTTTTGGTCTATTTCAACGGACTCAAATTTGCTTTGTCCTATTTTTTTTTTTTTTGAAGAATCACTTTTCTGTGAACTTGCAGTGTATAAATACCCAACATAACTCATTTAGGGTATCTCCTTACCACCAAATTATCCAAGAAACCCTTTAAACTTCTCTTAATTATATTGCATTCTCATAAAAAAAAAACTTCAATCTTTCCACATTTAATGGAAGGCTAGTTTAAATATTTGGTGTAATTCTACTTGAAGGTTCAATCTTTTCTTAGTATTTGTAAGAATTCAACCCTTATCTTTATTATTAGTAGCTTTATCTTAGTTTTACGACATTGCTGAATGTTTAATCATCAAGGTTAGCCATATTTATGTTTTATTCATTCATCTTATGCATCTTGTGAGTGAGTGATTCTTGTCATCTTTGAGTTTATACAATATATTGTAGAAAGCTTGCATCTTGTTTAAACGGTTGTTGTTTTTGCATCTTGTGAGTGGTTGATTCTTGTCATTTTTCAGTAATTGGCTTATATTAGTGTTGGGTGTTCCTAATCTTGATCCTATGCACAGAATAATCTTAAAATCTCTATCCTTTTCACTAGTGTTGGCTTAGATACTAGTTAACTTATGTAGAGAAGGTGACGTTTTATTGGCTTAGATGTTAGTCAATATTTGTGGGATTATGGTCATATTAGGCTAATAAGTTTAGGGGTTGACATTCTTGAATGTACTTTGGTTGATTATTCCCTGAAATAGTAGAATTGCATCAATTTTCTCCATTATTGATATTCTCTTGCATACTAGGTGTTTATAACACCCCGATTTTATAATAATGGGTATTTACTAAAGTGGTTAATTTTATAAATTTCTCTTTCACTTTTATTGGTTAAAATATTTTAAATCGATAATTTATGATGCGTGGCTTTAAATTGATGTTAAATTGAATTTAATTTAATTGGGTAGAAACTGTCGCGTTTCAGCCCGTAAATGGACTATACTCGAAAATTCATGTAATATGAACTCACCTTGAGTATTGGGCATATTAATACTCACGTTCTCAAAACAAAGCCACCAAAAATCTTTACCTCTCTCCTCACATTTGAGCATCTTTCATCTTCTTCCTCAACACCAAAAACACCATTAAACATCCATAACTTCATAAACTTAATACGGATGTCATTTCTTTGTTTATCAACGAAATTTCACGATTTTTATATCACTCTTCTCCTCTCATTCCCCTCTTCCTTTTCATAGCAAAATCTCATATTTCTCCAACTTTTCTTAAACTCATCTTTTATATCTAATCTTAAGATGGACATAACTTCTTCGTTTCTTAACAGAATTTAATTCCGTTTAGTGTTTCAAAATCCTCTCACCGTCCTCCTTCTTTCTACATAATAGAAGATTGAATCTTATAACTTTTTTTAAGACCAATTTTCCAGAATTTTCGGTTTGAGTTCTTATCACGTTATTTGTCGATAAAAAAGGTGGATTTTGATGATTTGGGTAAAGGAAATCCGTTAGTATCGTTAGTTTGCTTGAGGATAATGTATTTGGAGCGCTAAATGAGGTAATGTTGACGGGTTACTCGGTATCACATTTTTATGTGTTTTCTATGTGTTTTAGGGTAGTAATTATAATAAAGATACGTTCTTTGTTAGTTAGTGTTATGAATTCTTGTTCTTATATGTTGTATTGTTTAGTTATGATTCACTTATCTTGAATTGGTGGATGTTGGTAGTTTGTATGCTAAATTTTGCTTCTTATCATGTAAATATGTGTTTAAAGACACTAATGTTGGCCTAATTAGTCCCTTAATAAGTATGTTAGATGTTTAAATACTCACATGAGGACTTATGAATGATGTTTGATGAGATTTGTAGGATTAAATTTGTTGATGATGTTTTAAATGATGATTTGTGTAGTATCAAGTTGAGATCTAGTCTTTTGTGTGGAAAAGAAGAATTCTTAATGTTGTATTTGCCTTGAAAATCATGAAGTATGAATGAAGGATTATCTTTAAGACTTGTATGATTAAGTTTGTTGATTTTAGTGTGTTTTAACATAAATCAAGAAGAATTCTTAATGTTGTATTTGCCTCTGTTTTGTGAGTTGTTTCTGTTCCTTTAGTTTTTTTCCATTCTTTATATATTTCATTCCTTAGGAGCATGAATAAGTTGTTTTTCCCTTTCCCGTCTATGCTCTTGTGCTTTAGCCAATGAGGACATTGTCTGTTTTGGTTTGGGGAAGTGTTTTATATCCTTTTGCGTCTGCATTTGCATTTGTATTGCATTCACGTTTACATTCATGTTAATTAGAAAAAATTTGAAAAACTCAAAAATATCACGTTTATTTTTGCATATAGTTGAGTCGGATTGGAGTCTTGTTCATAATGAAATTGCACTACAAGTCTATTTTATGCTATTCTTTGCACCTTTCTTGACTTACTTAGTAAAATCGCAATAGTGAACTATTGAATTTTGTCTTGGGATTTAATTTTGATTATTAGACTTGACTCAACCTTTTGGCAAGCTACTTATATATTCTGAGATTTTAGAGCCTATAACTGGTGACATCCATGACCAGTTCATCTAGGAATGAGAGTAGTTACTCCCCACATCTCGTGTCATTTGCTTGTATATGAATTTTGATTTCTTATTGCCTGCACGCATTGGGTTTGTGGTCGGTATTACGTGTTTTGAGAATATTTGCATCTCCCTTTTCCTCATTTTACCCCATTTAACTCCACATAAAGCCATATATGCTTGTTGCCCTTAACTACATCCTAAACTGAGCCTACCTTTGCCGAGCTAGTTTAGTAGTCGAGGTATATTCTACCGTTGTGTCAGGTTTTGGCTCGTTTCATTGATTGGAGTGGGTTTTTTGTGAGAAAAAAGAAGAGAAGTGTTGTTAGTGCCTCGATCGAGTAGTTTTCAGTTCGATCGAGAAGATTTTGTTAGTTGTTGCCTCGATCGAGTGACTTAATCCACTCGATCGAGTGGTTTCCCTCAGTCAGCCAAGAAAGAAAAAGAAAAGAAAAGAAAAAGAAAGAAAAAATGAAAAAATATATATTGGAAAAAATAATTGGCTGAAGTTGTGTTGTTTACACCTCTTGTGCTTATTATAATTTATTGAGGTGTTATTTGGGATTTGTGTTGTATATGCCTATATTGGGTAAGGCATCGAGCTTAATTTTTGATTGTTGGAAGATGGAACGAGTTCTATTGCGGTCTTGTTAGGAACTAGCTTGGCTATTTACCCTCACATTTCCATTAATTATTTTGCCCCTTCTTACCAATTAGCCTCACATATCCATATCTTTGCAAACGTTCGGCACGTGATTGTCCTTGAACGGTGGTTATGCGTGTGTACGGTGCTTGAATCATCTTTCATGTTAGTTAGCAATGCATGTTGTGTCGGTCGTAGTCTAGGTGAGTGACTATATTTTCTTTCTCTCTTTTACATATTTACTTACCATTTGCTTGTTGAGAGAAGAGTGACCCGTGAGAGTCCGAATTTGGTTGAGTCTTGCAAAGTCGAAAATCTAATTTATTTCCAAGATTGTATAAATTCGTTCACTTTTGTGTTGAGCTTTTTAGCGATTGAATGAGTGCATTGAACTGTTTAATATTGACTTGTTGCTAGCTCTGAGACTTGCTCCATTCCCCTAGGTTTATTTTGTTTCATATAGCTGCATTTAGGTTGCTTGAGGACAAGCAAAGGTTTGGTTTGGGGAAGTTTGATGCGTGTATTTTATATAGACGTTCTAGTCCATTTATGCACGCATTTCTATGTCATTTAGGTGATATTATATCGCCATATGCCCCTATTTGGCTACTTTGTACTTTCATTACCATTTTGTAGGTACAAGCTGTGTAGTAGCAGAAACCGAGCCAAAGCAGTTCATTTTGCATGCATTTAGGAGAATGGAAATATCAGGACAGGAACTCTTCCATGGGGAAGCGTGAAACCGTTCATAATCAAGCCCAAGTCATGACTCACACCACATACTATGCCAGAAGACCTCGATCGAGGAGTTTACCATTCGATCGAGGTAAGTTGAAGCCAGAAGTGCTCGATCGAGCTACCTCCTTTGCTCGATCGAGTAGAAGCCGCTTACCAGTTGGTCGATCGAGTAGATCAAGTGCTCGATCGACTGATTTCCATGAATAAAAGCCTCGATCGAGTGGTTATTCCCCTCGATCGAGTAGATTCTATCACGGGCTTTAAGTCCATTAGGTTAATTAGGTTAAGAGTCGTGTTAGACACTATATATGACTCTTATTTACGTCATTAGTGATTCATCACTTATTATTCAGTATTTAGAAGACATTAATCTTTCTTTAGTTTCTGAACTTTTAATCTTTAGTTTTCATTCGGGTTTATTCGACGTGGATTGTTCTTTACGCCGGATTGCTAAGATTGTAAACGATTTCTCTCTTTTACTCTTACCTTTACCTCAGTCTTAATTACTACTTACTCTACTTAGTTGCTGCTTTGTTATTGTTCATGCTTATTAATTACGATTTCATTATGTTTAATATCATATGTTCAATCATCTTTGTTAGCATAGTTAGTAGCATGAGTAGCTAATTCTCTTGTATGTTGGGATGAGGGAAACTGTAGTAAAGGCATGTTAGGATAGATTAGTTTGGTTAGTCTTGAATATGAGAATCGATCTTTGCAATTTAATTGAGGTTTAGTCGAATGAGTATACGCAGGAGACTAGGCTAGGTAGTTAACCCCGACCTGGATCGAGAGATTGGAATGGAAGGCTTGCTTAGAATTGATAGGTGACTCCTAAGAGGACGAGAGTTAATTAGGAAAATCCCTAGGGTGGTTAGAGACCGAGAGGAGAAAACCATTGCCCTTCTCATTGATAGATTGACTGACTTAGTTGACCCATAGATGCCGATACTGCAGTAGACCGAATCCTAGCATATTTCTCTCTTATCTGATTTATTTCTATCTTTTACTTCTCTTTCATTTAATCTCATTTAGTTTAGTTAAAACCAATTTTCAAAACCCCCAGTTTGTTACCTGCAGATTTAGATTACAGTTAATTAGTTTCCTCCCTGTGGAGATCGACCCTACTTCCGCTATATTCTTAGTTAGTAGACTTAGGATTTATTTTTGGTGTATAACGACAGACATCAAATTTTGGCGCCGTTGCCGGGGAGGCAATTTAATTTTCTGTTTATTTATTTCTGTCTCGTCTTAAGGAATTTCTAATTCCTTAAGACTGTTCTTATCTTTCTCTCTATAGTTGTGTATGAGCAGATCCCAAAGGCTCGAATTAGTGGAAGCTGATCCAGAGCCTGAAAGAACCTTCCTACGCAGGAAAAGAGGGTTAGATAAGACTATTCAGAAGGAAGACTTGAGTACTTCTGAACCCGTCTTTGACAGTTTCATTTTCGAGGAAGATTTAACTGTTGAGACTACCATTCCAGCAAAGATGCCGAATATTGCTAGCCATTCTGAGCCTACAGCTGCATGTATACCTCAAGGATTCAAACTTACAACTGACGAAGATGGAACTACTTTCGATCTTCGTCCGTCTTATATCAAGCTTGTCCAGCAGGACAAGTATAGGGGTGTAGCTGGGGAGGATCCGAGGAGGCATATGGAGACCTTTGCTGACTACTGTTCTTCTATTCCGGTTTCAAAAGGGGTGACAGCTGACAAGATCAAGGAATTCTTGTTTCCTTTTTCCCTTACGGATAATGCCAAAGACTGGTTGAAGCATTTGAATCGAGAAGAGCTGGGTATTACTGACTGGACCACACTCGCACTGGCTTTCTATAAAAAGTATTTTCCACCACAGAGGACGAATGCTTTGAGGGGTCAGATTACTAATTTCAAGCAAACGGCTCATGAAAATCTCTATGAGTCTTGGGATCGATTCAAGACGCTAGTGAGGTCTGTTCCTCATCATGGGTTCGAGCAGTGGTTTCTGTGTAACCAGTTCTACACCGGGTTATATGACGATCATCGAGCCATTCTAGATGCCGCGTCAAACGGGAGGTTCCAGAAGGAAATAGATGATGATAAGGGTTGGAAGCTGATTGAAGAAATGGCAACCCATTGTGCTGAATATGGTAATCCGAGGAGTGGTACACGGACGATAGCTAGTATCGATTCTGAAGGTCTGGATGCAAAATTCGATAAACTAAATGCCAGACTTGATAAATGGGAGAAGAAAGCTGAAGATAACCAGCAGACGGTTCATTTACTGCAGCAGGATGATATGATTACTTGCAAGAGGTGTGGCGAAACTGGTCACACGGCTATAGACTGTCTCGCTGAAAGGGAACAAGTCTTTTCCTTTCAAGCAGTACCGTCAAGGAGGTGGGTACTACAATCAAGGGAATATCCATCCCAATTTGAGATGGACAAGCCAGAACGTCTTAAATCCTACACCTCCACCACCACAGCCGACGTATCAACCGCCGCACAAGCAAGGATTTCAGAACATCCAGTCTTCGCAGCAAGCTAGTTCCTCATCTGTAGGAATTGCAGAAATCGGGGAGTTAAAGTCTATGATCCAAGCTTTAGCTATCCAAATGAGCAAAACTGATCAAGCAACAAATGCTACTATTAAGCTTTTGGAGTCGCAGATTGCTCAATTGGCAGGAGTTCGATCGACTAGGCAACCCGGGCAGTTACCGTCTCAAACTGACAGGAACAAGGAGACGCTGAATATGATTACTCTAAGAAGCGGTCTTGCTTATGACAGTCCGGGTACAGTTGCTGATATTTCTGGTGCGCATCCTGATGTCGCGAAGATTGTCGCTGGTAATGCAATCGATCGAGAAAATAATGCTAGTCGATCGAATGAAATGAAGGAGAAACTACTCGATCGAGAGATTTGTGTTACTCGATCGAGTGAATCAGAAAGCAAGTTACTCGATCGAGAGGTTGTTGATGCTCGATCGAGTAACTTAGAAGAACAAGTGGTCGATCGAGAGAACCAAGCTGCTCGATCGAATAAGGTGACCGAGGAAACTGATCGATCGAGCAATTTAAGCTCGGATAATCTTCGATCGAGTGACTTAGATACTCGATCGATGGGTTTTCATGAGCGAGAAGCTCGTTCAAAGGGGTTAAGCAAGCGGATGATCAACAATGCAATTGTCAAGGATATGCAACGTGGTAATCCTGACATTCCAGTTCCGTTTCCTGGTCGATTGAAGCAAGCTAAGGTCGAAAAGGAATTTGTTCGGTTCGCTGACATTGTACGCAACCTCAAGGTGAACGTTCCTTTCGCAGACCTCCTATTAAAGGTACCCTCTTACCTAAAATTTATGCGTGAAATTCTTTTGCGTAAGAGGACCGTAGACACTGTAGAGACTGTAGGTTTAACCGAGGAATGCTCTGCGTTTCTCCAGAAGAAATGCCCCCCTAAGCTGTCTGACCCAGGTAGTTTTTCTATACCATGTCATATAGGGACCTATCTCATAGACAACGCGTTATGTGACCTAGGAGCTAGTGTTAGCGTCTTACCTTTGTCTTTGGCCAAACGGTTAGGCTTTACGAAGCTTCAGTGTACAAACATGACGGTACAGATGGCAGATAGAACCTTGTCTCGACCCTTAGGAATCATAGAGGATGTTCCTGTGCAAATAGGAAAATTCTTCATCCCGGTCGATTTCATAGTTTTGGATATACCTGAGGACTCTCACACTCCCATCATATTGGGAAGACCGTTCTTGCATACTGCGCAAGCGGTTATTGATGTTGGGTTACAGACTCTGACTTTTCACATAGGGGGGGAGAATTTAGTTTTCACACAGTCTCATGTTAATAAGGGTCCTATGCTTGTGTCACCATGCTACACACTTCCCTTATCCGATATCACACCTGATTTATTCACGCATGACAAAGCTTCGGTTCATATCAAACTTATAGCTCCTATCTGTGATATCCCCATTGCTACCGTAACACCTCCGCCCCAGCTTGGGAGCGATTTGGAGGAATATGCTGTTGTGTGTTCCATTACAGGTAATAAATCAGTAGCATTGGAGCTGGAAAAGGAAAAGCCAGGTTTGTGTGACGACGTAAAGAAGAAGAAGTCCAAGAAGGACAAAGGAGCCCGCATGTACGCAAGTGATTCCGAAGTGGAGCTAGGCTCCAAGAAACCATTGTATGTGTGGAGGAAGAAGACGGAACTTACCGCAGCTGAGGGTACTTCCGCAAGTCAAAGGCCACACGGTGGCCTTCTCATGAAACTATTTGGTTGGTAGCCGGGTTTGCAACCCCGTGCAACTTGTAAAAACAATTTATTGCGTTTTCAATTAGACATTTAGACTATCGCGTGATAATCCGTAGTTTAGATAGACAATTTATATTTCTTTTTGGACAATTTTTGGTATTTTCTGGTTTTTGGTTGGCATCGTTTTGCAGGAATGGAAGCGGAAATCAACTGTTCAAAGTCGTGGGCTGTGCAATTATGAAGCGCTCGATCGAGTAAAGCAAGTCACTCGATCGAGCTGTTTTACCTGGAAAAGTTGCTCGATCGAGTAGAATTTCTACTCGATCGACCCACAGTTTGTTGCTGGTTTGGGGAAGCCTCTGTTTTGTGAGTTGTTTCTGTTCCTTTAGTTTTTTCCATTCTTTATATATTTCATTCCTTAGGAGCATGAATTAGGTTGTTTTTCCCTTTCCCGTCTATGCTGTTGTGCTTTAGCCAATGAGGACATTGTCTGTTTTGGTTTGGGGAAGTGTTTTACATCCTTTTGCGTCTGCATTTGCATTTGTATTGCATTCACGTTTACAATTCATGTTAATTAGAAAAAAATTGAAAAAATCAAAAATATCACGTTTATTTTTGCATTTAGTTGAGTCGGATTGGAGTCTTGTTCATGATGAAATCGCACTACAAGTTTATTTTCTACTATTCTTTGCACCTTTCTTGAGTTATTTAGTGAAATCGAAGTAGTGAACTATTGAATTTTGTCTTGGAATTTAAATTTGATTATTAGACTTGACTCAACTTTTTGGCAAGCTACTTATATATTCTGAGATTTTAGAGCCTATAACTGGTGACATCCATGACCAGTTCATCTAGGAATGAGAGTAGTTACTCCCCACATCTCGTGTCATTTGCTTGTATATGAATTTTGATTTCTTATTGCCTGCACGCATTGGGTTTGTGGTCGGTATTACGTGTTTTGAGAATATTTGCATCTCCCTTTTCCTCATTTTACCCCATTTAACTCCACATAAAGCCATATATGCTTGTTGCCCTTAACTACATCCTAAACTGAGCCTACCTTTGCCGAGCTAGTTTGTAGTCGAGGTATATTCTACTGTTGTGTCAGTTTTTGGCTCGTTTCATTGATTGGAGTGGTATTTACGAGAAAAAGAAGAGAAGTGTTGATAGTGGCTCGATCGAGTGGATTTAGTTCGATCGATCAGATTTTGTGTCTTTGTGCCTCGATCGAGTGACTCATTTAGCTCGATCGAGAGGTTTATTTAGTCAGCCAAGAAAAGAAAAGAAAAAGAAAAAAAATGAAAAAATATTTATTGAAAAAATAATTGGCTGAAGTTGTGTTGTTTACACCTCTCGTGCTTAACATTATTTTGTCGAGGTGTTTTATGGGATTTGTGTTGCATTTGCCTAGATTTGTAAAGGCATCGAGCTTAATTTTGATTGTTGGAAGATGGAACGAGTTCTATTGCGGTTTTGTTAGGAACTAGCTTGGCTATTTACCCTCACATTTCCATTAATTGTTTAGCCCCTTCTTACCAATTAGCCTCACATATCCATACTTTTGCAAATGTTCGGCATGTGATTGTCCTTGAACGGTGGTTATGCGTGTGTACGGTGCTTGAATCATCTTTCATGTTAGTTAGCAATGCATGTTGTGTCGGTCGTAGTCTAGGTGAGTGACTATTTTTCTTCTCTCTTTCTTATACATATTTACTTACCATTTGCTTGTTGAGATAAGAGTGACCCGTGAGAGTCCGAATTTGGTTGAGTCTTGCAAGGTCGAAAGTCTAATTTATTTCCAAGATTGTATAAATTCGTTCACTTTCGTATTAAGCTTTGTAGCGATTGATCGAGTGCATTAAACTGTTTAATATTGACTTGTAGTTAGCTCTGAGACTTGCTCCATTCCCCTAGGTTTATTATGTTCCATATAGCTGCATTTAGTTTGCTTGAGGACAAGCAAAGGGTTGGTTTGGGGAAGTTTGATGCGTGTATTTTATATAGACTTTCTAGTCCATTTATGCACGCATTTCTATGTCATTTAGGTGATATTATATCGCCATATGCCCCTATTTGGCTACTTTGTACTTTCATTACCATTTTGTAGGTACAAGCTGTGTAGTAGCAGAAATCGAGCCAAAGCAGTCCATTTTGCATGCATTTAGGAGAATGGAAAGATCGGGACAGGAACTCTTGCATGGGGAAGCGTGAAACCGTTCATAATCAAGCCCAAGTCATGACTCACACCACATACTATGCTAGAAGACCTCGATCGAGGAGTTTACCATTCGATCGAGGTAAGTTGAAGCCAGAAGTGCTCGATCGAGCTACCTCCTTTGCTCGATCGAGTAGAAGCCGCTTACCAGTTGGTCGATCGAGTAGATCAAGTGCTCGATCGACTGATTTCCATGAATAAAAGCCTCGATCGAGTGGTTATTTCCCTCGATCGAGTAGATCCTTACGGGCTTTAAGTCCATTAGGTTAATTAGGTTTAGAGTCGTGTTAGACACTATATATGACTCTTATTTACGTCATTAGTGGGGGATCACTTATTATTCAGTAATTAGAAGACATTAATCTTTCTTTAGTTTCTGAACTTTTAATCTTTAGTTTTCATTCGGGTTTATTCGACGTGGATTGTTCTTTACGCCGGATTGCTAAGATTGTAAACGATTTCTCTCTTTTACTCTTACCTTTACCTCAGTCTTAATTACTACTTACTCTACTTAATTGCTGCTTTGTTATTGTTCATGCTTATTAACTACGATTTCATTATGCTTAATATCATATGTTCAATCGTCTTTGTTAGCATAGTTAGTAGCATGAGTAGCTAATTCTCTTGTATGTTGGGATGAGGGAAACTGTAGTAAAGGCATGTTAGGATAGATTAGTTTGGTTAGTCTTGAATATGAGAATCGATCTTTGCAATTTAATTGAGGTTTAGTCGAATGAGTATACGCAGGAGACTAGGCTAGATAGTTAACCTCGACCTGGATCGAGAGATTGGAAGGGAAGGCTTGCTTAGAATTGATAGGTGACTCCTAAGAGAACGAGAGTTAATTAGGAAAATCCCTAGGGTGGTTTGAGACCGAGAGGAGAAAACCATTGCCCTTCTCATTGATAGATTGACTGACTTAGTTGACCCTTAGATGCCGATACTGCAGTAGACCGAATCCTAGCATATTTCTCTCTTATCTGATTTATTCCTATCTTTTACTTCTCTTTCATTTAATCTCATTTAGTTTAGTTAAAACCAATTTTCAAAACCCCCAGTTTGTTACCTGCAGATTTAGATTACAGTTAATTAGTTTCCTCCCTGTGGAGATCGACCCTACTTCCGCTATCTTCTTAGTTAGTAGACTTAGGATTTATTTTTGGTGTATAACGACAGACATCATAGCTCTTATGGTTATTGAACCATCCTCTCATGTGCCTTCCACCCCACCTCTCTCCTTGCACAAGATAGTAGAATCAAACCAATACTTGTTTGAAATAACAATATCATCTTGAGGATCCAAAAGAACCATATTCCAGAGGAAGTGATTTTGATGGTTTTCACCATATAGCTTCTTGTCAATGGCTTCATCGATTGACGATCGATAAGGTTCTTTGTCTTGTAATATCGAACAAGTATTATTGAGCACAATTTCCTTACTTAGTTTAATATTGGTACTAGATTAGGATCGCCTTGATTTTCATTGTCATAACCCACATTGTTATTATCTTTCACATCGTGTTCTTCATCAAACAAACATGGAACTTTTTCTCATCCATCATTAGTACATCAACCAAGTCTTCTTTAATCTCGTTGTCTACATGCTTGTCTTTTTCATGAACAACATCGAAAAAAGTAATCTTTCCTTCTTCAATCGGACTAGGTCGAAGATGTAAGTTGTGAATCACCACTTCTTGTTTGTCATCATCACTCAAAGGTTCAACATCATAGACCTCTTTTTCCCCTTCGTTGCTTTTCTCTTTGGGTTTAAAACTCTGATTTGGACAGTTGGTTGCACTATTTGATAAAACAAAGTAAGGTGTCATCTTCCCCAATTCTTGTAGTGTAAGTGCTCTATTTAGTGGGAATTTGTTTGTAATATGTCCATAACCCTGACACTTGAAACACCTTATTGAACTAGTCTTCTTAGGTTCCATAGTACTTGCTTTCTCGTTATCCTTACGATCGTCTTTTTGTAATTTGTTAGGATTCATGGCAGGTTTGAGATCATTGTACACCAAATCGGATTGTTTAACCCATTCATGATTTCTATAGGTCTTCTTTCCCTCGTCATGTTTCTCAAATTTCAAAGCTAATCGACAAACATCATCAAATTCATCATAGATTTGAATTTCGACCCTATTAGCTATTGAAGATGTGAGTCCCTTGATGAATCTCGCAACTCTAAGCTCTTATTTTTCTTCAAGATCACAAATAATCGACATTCTCTCGAACTCCTTAATATATTCAACCACATACATACTTTCTTGTGATAAAGCCTGCAACATGAGATAGTTCGCTTGCTCATAATCCTTTGGTATGAACCTCTTCATTAGATACTTCTTTAACTTAACCCAACTATCAATCTTACTTTTCTTATATCTCTTTCATTGTTTCTACAATTTTTCATACCATAATGATGCATTTAGTAAGCTCAAGAATAGCTAACTTGAATTGCTTATGTTCATCATACTCCTTGTACTCAAACACACGTTTTGTTTGTCTAATCCAATCCATGAATTTCTCCGGATCCAAATCGCCATCAAAATCAGGTATATGAAGCTCTAGGCCTCGATCATCATCGTTTCTACTTCCCTTCTTGTTTACGGAATCCTCATACTCCTTTTCCGAATCAAAATACGGTCTCCTAGACGACACTTTGACCGTATTTTTCGACGTTAATATGTTGCTTTTTTTATTCTTGAAATTTTTTTCGTAAAAGATGTCATGAAAATAAGTGTAAGTGTTTTTTTTATAATCTCATATTTTTAATCTCCAACTTATTTACGGTCAAAGTTCGGCAACTTACCTCTCAAAAGCAAATGAGGAGAATATAGGTGTGTGGAGGGAGTACTATTATAAAAATTTAGTAATAGTCAAGAAATAGTTATTTTACAAAAAAATATAGTATACTACTTAGTATTATATTTGTCTCACATTGAAAAATAATGTTGGTGTGGTGAACATACCATGTATATATAAATAGTAGAATTATCCCACATCGAAAAATTATCATAAGGTGGGATGATCCTGCGATTATAAATAGAAGTCATTCTTGGAACTTATGTATCTACCCAAAATATTTTGATCTTTTAAGTATTGTCTTAAAAGTCTGTATTATTATCTCCGAAAAATATACTCCGACATAAATTACATCATCATAAATAACAATGGTCTCACATTGAAAAAATAACGTGGGTGTGGTGAATATACTATGTATAAATAGAAAAATTGTCTCACATCGAAAAATTATCATATGGTAGAGTGATCATATGATTATAAATAGGAGTCATTATTGCACTTAATATCCACCCACAAAATTTGAATCTCTTAAGTATTGTCTTAGAGAGCTCTTACAAGTTTGTATTATTATTTGAGAAATATACATAAATTTACATCATCATAAATAACAATTTAGCAAAGTATCATAAATAATAATTTTGATGGTGTACTACTTAGTATATTTTTTTTGTCCCACATTGAAAAAAATATAGGCGTGGTGAACATACTACGTATAAATAGAAGAATTGTCACACATCGAAAAATTATATAAGGTAGGGTGATCTTATGATTATAAATATGAGTCATCCTTGGACTTAAGTATCCGCCCAAAAAATTTGAGTTTCTTAAGTATTGTCTTAGAGAGCTCTTACAAATTTGTATTATAAATTAATTTAGAAAAATTTCATAAAGAATAACTTTGATGATGTACTACTTAATATGTTATTTATCTCACATTGAAAAATAATGTAGGCGTGATGAATATACTATGTATAAAGCATTGTCCCACATTGAAAAATTAGCATAAGTTAGGGTGATCTTACGATTATAAATAGGATTCATTATTGGAACTGATGTATCCATCCAAAACTTTTGAGTCTCTTAAATATTGTCTCTCCAATATTGACGTTTGTATTAACATATCCACATTAGTAAAACTTACATCATCAAAAATTAATTTAGGAAAGTTTCATACAAAAAGTGAAAAATCTTTTAATCATTACAATATACATTTCCATATTATATTCAAGGGGTGTTTATATTTTTTATATAAAAACTTTTACATTTCATTTCACAAAAAAAAAATATTATAAAAATGAGTTATCGTTCGAACGTAGATATCAACCCAAAATATTTTGAATCTCTTAAGTATTGTTTTACAGTGTTCCTAAAAGTTTATATTATTATCTCCACCTTAATGGAATTTACATCATCAAAATTAATTTAGGAAAGTATCATAAATAATAATTAAAAACACTATCATAAATAATAATTTTAATGGTGTACTACTTAATATGTTATTTGTCCCACATTGAAAAATAATGTAGGTGTGGTTAATATACTATGAATAAATAGAATAATTTTTCCACATCGGAAAAATATCATAAGCATAGTGATCATGTGATTATAAATAGAAGTCGTCCTTGAAACTTAGATATCATTCCAAAATCGTTCACGTTTCTCGAATATTATTTAGAGAGCTCTTAAAAGTTTGTATTAATTATGAAAATAATATAATAAGAATATAATTAGATTCATGGTAAAAAAAAATGTTATCATTACAGTATAGAATCTCATATTACTTGCACATACTTGACGTAATTCTTAGTATGATATTTATGCCGCATTGAAAAATAATGTAGGTTTGGTGAATATACCACCTAAAAATAGTAGAATTCTTTCACACCAGACAATCGGTGTGGTGATTGTATGATTACAAATATAAGTCATATGTGAAACTTATGTATCAACTCAAAATCTTTAGAGTCTCTAATCTTAAATATTGTCTTAGAAAACTTTATTCTTATGTAACCTGGATCATTTTTTTGTGTGTGTGAATGTATCAATCAAAACATATGTAAACTTAATAAATGATTTGAACAACGGAGTCATGTTAATATTTTTCGGATCATAATATAGGTCAAATATAACTTGAGTCCTTGCAAGATTGGTAAAATATGGTTAAAATAGAAGTTGACTCGATATATCAATATCATTTTCTTAAAAATTATATTTTATTATTGCCTAATAAGTTAATCGTTATAGAAAATTTATGAAAATGACATTAATGTAAACCCGTGCATCGCACAGGCATGAAATCTAGTTATAATAATAAATAAGAGAAATATAAGTTATTAAATATCACAAATTCTCATTGAAAACGGGTACTAACCGTCACAAGCTGAAGACGAATAGTTCCCCTCTTATCCGTCATAATTTTCTGAGAGACACTATCTGGTTTCACATTGTGAGGGATAGTTTCCGTCTTCAGTGAGACGTAATGTAAAATGATATACCGAGTAATATTTATTTGAGCATTATGTTTACGGACTCGAGCGCCATACCTATACGTAAAATCCATTTGAGCATAAGATTCCCATCCGCCCTCATTTGTGCTTATAAATGGCTGCTTCTTAGGCCACTTATCCGTCCAACACACACTCTCCCGAATCTGGACTCTATTTGTCTTTGAAATTTACAAAGCTTGATTGAAGAGTACAAGAATGTTGGTTCCTCCAAAATCTCGACTATGCTTCCTTCTCATGTTTCTATCCATTATTTGTGTCAACAAATTCGGATTTAACGCCCATCTTATCCCTGAAGATGAAGGTAATTCTCCTTATATTGGTGTCAACTAACTCAAACCGGTGTAAATTGTACGGTTTTTTTTAAAAACACTAGTTTTATGCCCGTGCATTTATGTCAATTATTGATATTTTATAATGTTTAAAAATAAGGAATAATTGACATTTAATAAGGTTGCCCAATTTTTTATATTAGTTTTATAGTCTTACAACATTACACGTTTATGCTTTTAGAAAATTAGTAAAAAATAATTATAATAAATAAAGAGTACAATATATTTTTATAATCCATCTCTTTTTAATAACAATCCATTTTTTTGCTTTACATGATTTTCACCGCGCTACTTTGATTATTCATTGCCATTTTTGCAATAATATATTAACTCTTTTGATCAAATTTCTTTTTATAAATATTTTTCTTTACAATAATGTAAATATTTTAATATCATATCATAATTATTTATAAATTATATAAATATATATGGTCGAAGTTTTATAATTTTAACCATAATTATTATTAATATTATTATTATTATTTTTAAAAAAAAGGAAGATCAATGTGGAGTGGAGAACTGTTATACTTAAATATAGATATATAACTTTAGTTTTCCGGAATCAATGAAATTGCAACATTAACATTGTAGGATATTTTTTTAAGGTGTTACTAAAGTGCAAATCACTTCTTCAAAATTTCTATTATTCAATTATCACATAATCTAGTTAAAAGCCACAACTAAAATGAGTGAAAATATAACTATTATGTAAGTATCACATTACATACTCTACTTAAAAATTACAACTAATATGATTGTAAATATTACTAAAATATTAACTTTAGTTAACATGATTTAAATCAATTACTCGAATTAATTTAATTTAAATTAGCATACATTAAATATAACTATATTAAATATTTAAATTCAATTGGTTTAAATTGGGATTGAACTAAATTGTTGAACTTATACAGAACTAAAATTGTTGAACTTAAACCAAATTAAACTTAGGCAATGTTTTTTTTAGACTTAAAGAGACTCCCTTTATGCTTGGTTTAAAATAGATAAACTCGCTTAAGCTCAATTCACCTTTTCTAAATTCAGTTTAGAAACGTTCAGTCGGTTCCTATAAATTCAATTAAATACAAAGAAACGGGCCTTAAACTAAAATTAAGTAAAAGATAAGAACTTGATTTACTGTATGATTCACCATTTATAAGACGATTTTAATTTTAAAGTGCTATCAAACCTTATTGAACTAAAATTAAGACGTCTTAAGTAAGATCACTTGAGAATCAACTATAAGGATGTGGAGTTGAAAACGTCTAACATTAAGTACTAATAAATGAGCTTGCTTCTTATCATCGGTTAAAAGATGCACAAATTCTCATTTAAGACGGATATTATTCGTCGAGTCAAATAGTAAAAAAACTTTCTCACTTATTGCCTAGAAAATATTAAATATTTTATCTTCATTACCAGTGTATAGTACTATTTGACCCGTCTTAAACTTAAGATAGATTTAATTCGTCTTAAACATGAGTTACGATAAATGATGTTTGTTTTAATAGTCCAATATTTTTTCAATTTTTCTTTGTTTAGATCACACTTTTATGGATAAGTCATACCAAGTATTAACCCTATCTCATTTTAGTCTTTCACATCCCCTCCCACAGTTGCTAAAAATTCCCACATCCTTATAAGTTATAAACCCACCTAATCTCCTATTTCCTTTGAGTATCTCATCTCTCCTTCATTGTTATACTAGTTTTATACCCGTGCTAAAATGCACGGATTGCTTTTAAAATTATGATGTTCGAAATATACTAATTAAACAAATATATAATTACTGTCAATTTCTATGTCAGTTTTTTGTTTGACGATCAACATGCAATTTATTATTGTGAGCTCGTAATTTATATAGATGGTGTATGTGTTATTTTTTTAATAACCTTAATCGATTTCAATTTGTTCTAAACATGTACTCGTAAATAATTTGTATTTTTTGTATATAATTTTTGGAATGTAATTTTTTTTTAAATTTTTTTTTTGGAATGGTAATTTAAATTTTGTCGATTGTTATATTTTTTTTCCTGATTAGCATAGTATAAGTTAGGAAATCATATTATATAAATCATACAAAGTATTATATGATAGACCATCATATTATAATCCTAATTATATGGTATGATGTAAATAGTTATTGTGGAGAGGAGAGAGGGAAATTAAATATTTTGGAAATTGTGTGGGTCCCACCCGCAAAAAAATGGGAAAAAAGGTGAGTTTTTTCCAGCCAATAGGAAGGCAGGAAAAAACTCACCTTTTATATATAGAAGGATTAGTTTTCTAGTTCATTTTTCACATCTAATGTCGTTTTTGTTGTCATATCACTCACCCTGCAACAACTATATATGATCAGTTGAGTTTCTTTCTTTTTTCTTTTATGAAGATTATTGTAACTATGCATATCTTAAATGAGAAGTGATTCAAAATATTCATAAGAAAATAGTCTTATTTTTAAAATTTAAAATATTCCGAGTTCAACACATATCATTTCTTCAGAGTCATGTAATTTAAAAGTAATTAAAAATTTATGAGTTTTTTTTCGTTTTTAAAACTAAATGTGCATTATTGTACTTTTAATTATTGTATTTTTAAGAAAAAATTATTTAATTATTAATAAGTTACATTTATTAAAAGGTTACCGTATTATTTTTACTTGTAAGTATTATTATCAGTACTTAATTAGAATTATTAAATTAACTATTATAAGTATATTTCTTATTATTAAGTATTATTAATAAAATTAGTATTATATTGACATTTCAGCTAATGTTATTACTCTTTCTAAATATTAACGGCTTATTATTATTAATTATGTTAGGTAATTAATTGCAAATATGTGAGGAAGGCCGTGTAATTTCTACGGGCATTTCAATCCATACAACCTCCATTCTAAACTATTTTATAGTGTATTAATTATTTTTTTAATTGTCGTATTTCTTTGATAATATATTTTTATTCAAATTATTTATTATTTTGCTTAATGAGTGTTGATTAAATAATCACGAATTCTTGTTTACATCCGTCGCATATGCAACGAGTTAAGTGTAACCACTTTTTGATAAATAGTGACCATTTATTAATAAACAGTAACAATCTTTTATGACTTGAAAATGACATTTATTATAAAGGTAGTCACTATTTAACAAAAAGTGGTCACATTTTGCAAAAAAGTGAGAAATGAGCCCGTCGCATAGAAGACTTACTATTAAATAATTTAATCAAATATATGACACACCCTTCCAAACTTTTATTAATGAGTTCAAATTATTATTAAAAGTTGCTTTTGAAATGTTTCTACTTTTAATCAAATCTTGACACAAAATTTTTATATATAAGATTTTTGAATGATTCTGTTTTATTGGTATATAAAAATGAAAAAATAATTAATCAATAAACAAATATGGAGTTTATGAATGGGTGGCAAATCTAGAAAGTAAAAACTGACTGAAAAAAACACCTGCACTTGTGGGCCTACTATTGAAAAAAAGAAAAAAGATATGTTTATTGATGATGACGTGGGTTAATGAGGAAGGAGTAAATGTTTCTAATTTAATAGAATGAATATTGTTATCAATAACTTATCATTATAGATTACAAAACACGTTTAATTTGTAAAATTTCACTTTAGTTCCCGGGGTTTGGACTACTTTCTACTTTGATGACCGATATAACTTTCTAAGTCATTTATACTAAAAAATATACTTTGGAACATAAAAAAACAAGTTTTTTTTGCAGTTTTATCTAAGGAGTTAAGGAGGTATATTTGGAAATAAATTCTTAACATTTATATTAACTAGTCTTAAACCCGTGCTTGTTGTATTAGATTTTGTTATTTAAAAAAAAAAAAATAATAATAATTATTATATTTTTGTACCATGTTTAAGATTTTTTTGTTTGTATAATAATTTTATTTCTAGTTAGCGTTATGTACATAACGGCGTATGAAAAATATGAAATATTAATAATACAGATTATAGTCCAAATATATCAAAACATAAGTCTCAATACATAACTATATGACATTCGAAATATATTAACACATTCGGTCAGCGGAATACGATTAGATAAGTTCAATTCATATTTTATAATATGGGCTAATCTAATCTAAATATTTTATTATGAACCCCTGTCCCGTGATATAAAAAAATAGATAAATGATTAGAAAAGTTAATCTATGTCCTAATGTAATCTATAGCGTATATACAATTATTTTACATGACAGTTTATGTACATTCAGATTTTATAATATAGGTTGAGAGACTTAATTAACGAATTTACTACTCCTATATCTGTCAAGACTTGACCTGGCTCGTAAACCCGACCTCGTATTGAAGATCAAAGATCGTCCGTTTATCTTGACTCGCAACCCAATTGTTCAAAACCGACCCATTGGTCAAACAAAAGTAAGAACCCGTTTATCAAATTAATAAAAATGGAGTATGCTTCCTATTATTAGGGCCGGACTCATTTGAGAGGTACAATCTGTCTCCGAAGAAGCTTAATTTGGCTTCAATACCTCCCTTAGAATCCATATAAATTACACAGCTTTCTTACTACGATATATTTCGTATGATTTACTATCACGCTCCTATTGATTGCCTCTCACCTTCCGCCGCCCCCAACAGTCCCTCTCACTTCCTTCTCAGTTCTCAGTCCAAAAAGCACAATAGTATTTTCTACTTTTACTCCTTTATCTCATTTTCTCTCTTATTCTAATTTTCCGTACCATCACATAAACAATATGCATCCTATCATATTTTACTAATTTCTTAGTTTAGATTTGTCATCAGAGCTCTTATTCAGGGTGGCAATCGAAGGCGTATGTCTAACAAATTATTTATCTTTTTACTTTTTAACACCGTATATTTGTTTTTTCATAAGTATAAAATTCATCCCTGAATAATTTCTCGAACAAAATTATTTTTATTTTCTATGATTTTTTTCATGTTTTTTATATTAATGATATTTCTCCTTATTATAAATTTATAATACATGGTTTGAAAATGTATAGTATCTACTATATACTAAAGCAGAAACATTTCAGTGTTTCTGATTGGGTGCTTAAATTCAGGAAAAGCGGACCCCATATCAAAAGCAAAAGATTAATTACTCTCTCTCCTCACTCTTAACATTTATTTAAGTTATTTACATATTTACAAATTCTATAATTTTATGATGTTATAAGCATATTTTCATATTCCATGATTTTATGATGATTATGTTTTCTTAAACTTTTATGAAATTACAATATTCTAGCAATTAAAAAGTCTATAATATATATAAAACTTAATAAAAAATTTAAAATTAACAATTTCATGAAAAACAAAGTCTAAATAATATAAGTAATAATTAAAATTACACTACTCTTGCAACTAAATAAAAAATCTCTCAGACGGAACTATAACCGCTCATCATCGAGATTCGATGAAGACTCGGTAGCGATAAGTAAATGTCACCATACCGCATGTAGTGTTGGCGACAATATAGTTAGCTGTCAAGAGTCGAAACTACGCAAATCCATACTATCGTAGAACCAAAAAAATCTCAGAATGGTATTACAAACCATTCATCATCGATATACATTGCTGATTGCTAAATATACCTGCAACAAGGCAATCACCAATTAATAATCAAAAATAAAAAAATTAAACCGAATAAGAGTAGATCATTAATAATTCAAAAAAAAAAATTAAACCGATTTTTTTTATTGTATGGTCATAAAATTTAGTGATTGAAAATATAAAAACAAAAAAAATCAAGGAGAAAGTGGATTACTTCGTACACACATCATGCATAAAACAGTCAGTACTCCACTAACAACAAGCACACTGTAAAAATAAAAATAATAAATGAGGGAAAATCTTATACCCACTAATCCACTAGCAACCAACCAACCAACCATCCTACTATTCGGTATATAAATAACAAATCAACAAAAATTATTCCACATTCATTCTGAAAATCAAACTCAAACAAATTTATATTACGCAAATTTATATGTTTCCGTGACTAAAGATAGTGATTGATGTTACGACCCGTGCATTTTTTGCACGGGTTTAAAACTAGTCTTAATTTAAAGGAGATGCATGTTTGGAGTAAACTTCAGTAGTAATTATATCTGATGAAGAACGTGGGAAGCCTACCTCATCAATAAAAAAAAAGTTACTTTTTCAAATTTTGTATTTTCTTTTTGTATATTATTTCTGGAATAGAAATTTTCAAATTATTTTTATTTTTGTATCAATTAATTTTCTGATTGTATATGGACTGAAATATTTATGAGATGTAATTTCATATTGTGGGAATTGTAATATTATTTCTGGAATATAAAATTTCAAATCATTTTTATTTTTTTATATTATTTATGGAATATAGAATATCAACTCCTTTTTTTTTTATTTTTATGAATGTAATTTTAAAATTTTTCGACTTAAATTTTATTTATATAATTAGATCATGCATTATATAACCCCAATAAAGAATAAAGAATAAAGAATCTAGGATATGTAGAATAGTTGGAGAGGGCTAGAGAGAGTAATTAAATAGATAAAGCATGAAAGAGAGTAATTAAATGGTGTGCAATTTATGTGGGTCCTACTTGCCAGTAAAAGAGGGGAAAAGTAGAGTTTTTTCCCGCCAATAGGAAGGTTGGAAAAAACTCAGCTTTTATATATAGGGAGATTGCATGGATTAATTAATGTGTAATTTAATTCTCAATTCCTAATTATATCCCACATTTAGAAGGTATTAAATGCTTAAATAGCACATGAAATGATAATAGAGATTTCATTAATTGTTAGTTAGATTCGTATACTATTGGGTGGATTAATCGGTAATTCGGCGAACTAAAAAGTAATTGAGTAGCTTGACGAGTAATTGGAATGATAAAGAGACATTTAAAACATCAATCAAAAATCTAACTTAGAAAAGACAATAAATAAGGTCATTATATAGATTAATGTATAGAGCTCAAGAATATTGTACACCATAGAATTCCAAAACGTAGGGATACACCATAGAAACCAAAAACATAGAGGTACACGCAAAATTTTCCAAAAAAAAAAATAATGAAAAAATACATTTTGAATCCACACAAACTTATCTCTCAAAATGACGTGTCTAAAGTAACATTTTTACCCAATCTTGAAGTTGCTAGAGACAAACCATATAAGAAAGTCGGCACATACCGACCGGGGAAACGAGCATGAAACTGAAACTGAAGGTTGGAAAAACGAATTACTGACCGAATCACACTAATTTTAGTCTTATATGACTTTTGTCGAAAGGTCTAATCAGAAAAGTATATGGTGCGACCGAATGAGGATTGACAAATAAAGTCGTTCGTAATAGCGTGGACTCGGTCGATCGGTCTTAAATTAGTTAAGACGATGTTAACTTTTGTCTCCGGCGAGTTTCCATTGTTAAAAAAAATGGCGTTTTCATAGTAGTGAAACATGTCCTTCCTAATTGTGTATTGTCTAGTCTTTCGAGTAAAGTCAATCCTTTTCCAAAATGGATACTTTTTTTTTTTAACAAATAACTAGTTTTAAATTTCCTACAATGCACGAGATATATATCACATAGAACACATAATGCTAGTACGGTGGTACCCATATGGGTTATTAATAACTTGTTTTTGTGCCTGCAATTCACTTGTTCTTTATATGTGAGTTGTATCATGTTTGACGATAATGTATTATTTTGTCAAGGAAAAAGTAGTCGTCGCGTTGTCATCTTTGTTTATATATTTGTTGTAAAATGAGCAGTTATATAGTCATTAGTTTTCATTAGATACCTTTATATTAAACGAAGCAACAGAAATTGGTATAATAATATTTTATTTGATTTATTATGAACTAAATGTACTATTTTATTTTTCATCTTTATTATACTGTTTTGCCTTTTCGGTATGGTTGACTGCTTTATTTGTCTTTGTTGGTCTAAATTGTTTTTGATCCATATTGGATCCTTTTTGCTTTGCGTCTTTGGGCGGCGTTGGCAATCTGCATTTGCAGGTCATGCTTTTATTTCATGACACTTTTAGTTGATTTAGAGTGCAACTTACTCTTCAATTGCCTCTCATTTTTCTTTATTCTTGATCTAGTGTTTCGAGTTAAAATTTCTACTCTGTGTTGATTATATCTTTAATTCTCTACTTTATGCATTTGAGGGAAAAAAGATTATACATCTGAGGTACTACCTTAGAGTAGTATGATTTTGAGTTTTTGTGCATTTTTTTTAGCTTTTTAAAGTTTATAAATTATATTTTACATCTTATATATGATGTTTTTTTAGTTTTATTGTAATTTTTTTGAGCTTAATGTTCACATTAATAAACTCAAAAACTTTATAGTATAAGTCATAATTTTTAATACTTTACTCAAAAACTTTATAGTAAAGCTCAAAAAAGTGCATTATATGTGGTAGTACATCAGAGGTACAATCCACTTACTGTGCATTTGAGTTGGTCATTAGTTTGTATTTTTTTTGTTGCAATAAATGATAGTATCATATCGTGAATATAACACTACATAAAGTGAATGATAGTCATATCGTGAGTATAACACTACATAAGATTTAAAGTGAATACGATAGTGGGAACTGCTTCTTAAAAGTGAGTTGATTGTATGTTTTTTTAAAAATAATACTCGTACAAAATAGAAAGTTGAGAATGAGTGAATTACAAGTCAAGACTATCAGTAGTTTACACTATCATATTCACCAAACTCAATATAATAGTGTTATATGGTGATTACGACACGACATAATACATATTCATTAAATTACATTATCATATTTACTAAATTTAAAAGGAATATAATAGTGTAATATGGTGAATATCATAATGCATGACACATATTTGTTAAATTACACTATCATGTTTATTAAACTCAAAGTGAATATAATAGTCACAGATGATGAATATTACACTAGATAACACATATTCAACAAACTAAATTACCATATCCACTAAATTAGGAGTAAATTGATAGTGCCATATGATAAATCACACTCACAAAATCACAAATCTAAGAAGGAATAATGAGTTATAAAATATAAAATTTTAATTGAATTAATATACTTACTTATAAGTTAGAAGATAATTAATCAAAACACAAAACTAAGATTATAAAATTTTGTGTAGAGGGAAACATCATAAAATCTCGATTGTGACTATCAATTGTTGAGTTTATGGATCCAATACTTAAGAGGTGGAGGGGGTGAATTAACCTTTTAAAACTTTAAACACACAACTCGGAATTTATCTGTTACGAATCAGCACTCATGCAAATTAAACAATCCAACGAAGTGTTTAAACAATGAAGATTGTGCAGTACTGATTCGAACAGATTCGTGAATGAATCGAAATACAAGAAAACAAAAGAACGATCAAACAACAATAAGAACGCCACAAGCTGGTGACTATCACAAGCTTTTGAAGCCCTCTCCCACTTGCTTTTCTACTTGCGGCTTGTGAGAGATCACAAATGAGAATTTGCGGGAAAACATATGTGATGTGGATTAAGGATGATTCACATGACGATAAAGTATGCTAAAGGGTAAGAAAGAAGCCACTAAAATGCATGCTGTTGACAAATTTTTTCCAACTATGTCATCCTGAACTCCAATCTTTTGATATAATTTTGGTACAAAGACATGTGTAGTGACTTAAGTGAACGGAGTAAAGTATTTGTTTTGACAGTCTTCCCTTGACAGTGAATTCTCTGAAAATTATTTCCAACAAATTGAAAAATACACATTGGAGAGTCAGCCAAACATCCTGCAGCGATGGAGGTGGAAGTTTTAACAAAACATTCAGCGCTGCAAGTCTTAGCAACGTTACCTGCGACTGTTCCTTTAAGGGAGGCACCATCTGCCACGTTACACACATGTGTGTTTCCTTTCTCCTCTTGTCTGCTCTTCTTTAATGTTGTTGTATAGCAAACTCAGATTTGAATGTATATGCAGTAACTTTTGGCAAACTGATTACATTTTTCTTCATTGAATGTATAGTCAGTTGAAAGGACTTAATCTTACAGGAGTTCTGCCTGAAGAATTCGGAAACCTTAGTCATTTGCAAGAAATGTAAGTTATTGAGCTTTCTATTAGCCACTTTGCCTGTACATGGGAGTTGGGAAATGGGAATATCTCTACTGCTTGACACTGATAACTTAGGTTCATCTTGTTCATAGCGATCTCTCCATAAACTATATTACTGGAAGGATTCCTAAAAGTTTGACAAAGATCCCTCTTCTCAACTTGTAAGCATATCCCTCACTAATCTTCTGGATATGTGCTTTTCAATGTGTTTTGAAAGTTGTTTACTAGGTTACATGTGCTTTTCATATGCATTACAGAACGCTAATGGGGAATCTGAATACCGGTCCGATTCCTGATGAAATTGGCCAGATAACCACTCTTGAACAATTGTAAGTGCCTTGTAGTCTTTCCTCTCATCAACAATATTGTCTCTAATCATAATGTAAATGGAGTTTACAGGGTCTTGGAAGACAACGGATTTACAGGACCGATTCCAAGGAGTCTCGGGAATTTGAAAAACTTGCAGAGATTGTGAGTTACATATTTATGCAGATAAAATATCAGTATTAGTTTAATTCAAACACATCGTTCGTCTTATGGTAGATTGGCAGCTTGAGAATTGACATCAATGTTGCTTATTCCTAAACGCAGAGTGCTCAGTGCAAACTTCTTTACTGGGACTATACCTGATACATTAGTCAATCTAAAGAACTTGAAAGAACTGTAAGGCACCGTTGTTTTGATGGGAATTTATCGGTTCCCCTTCCTGCATTTATGTAAAGTGTTTGTGTACTACCTACAGAAAGTTGAATGGAAACAAGATATCTGGGAAAATACCAAGTTTTATTGGCACTTTGACCAACCTTACTAAGCTGTGAGTTTTGTTGATTCGAGTGCACATGTAATAGTATGTTCGGATCTCATTTGAACCTTCTGCTTGTGACTTAGTTTCACTTTTGCTTTGTTTACATCTTACAGGGATATACAAGGCACCTCTATGAAGGGTCCGATTCCATCCACATTCTCTTCTCTGACAAACTTGCTAACTTTGTAAGTGCAAAAAATATCCTGTTTTTTCATCTGTTGGTATCTGGCTTTCGTATTTATATTGGATAGTCGTGAATCTTGATGAATCTATTGTAATAATGCTCAGGAGAATTTCAGATCTCGATGCAAATAGCATATCTTTCCCAAATGTGAGAGACATGACAAGTTTAAATTATCTGTAAGTCATTGTTTTAATGATTCTTGTACATTTATTGGCACTTACCCTTTGTTTGGAAAACGGCATTGGCGCATTCCCCGTCTCTTCTTTTTCTGAATCGAAACAAAGGGTTAGTTCTCAGTCCAGTTTCTGACATATTGTAGTATGTGCTCAGAATATTAAGGAACTGCTCAATAACAGGATCAATCCCTGATTATGTACAGAACTTAGTGGAGTTGAAGCTTCTGTAAGTAATACTCATGTCGAACGAAGATTATTGCCAATTTCTGTTAGATTATTGCCAAATTTTAATAAAGGAATGCTTGCTGCTTTATATCTATATATTGCAGGGATTTGAGCTTCAATCGATTAAGCGGCCCTATTTCCGAAAGATTAAATAGATTGACACATCTAGCGTATCTGTAAGTTAATATTCGTATAAAATAGTCTAACCGGCTTAACTAGTCACTAATCTCTTAATAACTCCTGACAACCGTAAGGATATTTTGATGTTGCTGAAATAGGTTCCTTACAAACAACTCGCTTTCTGGACCATTGCCTGATTGGATTATCGACGACAAATATTACGTGTGAGTTTATATCTATTCAGAAACAACTGCAGGTTGTCAAGTAAATCAAATTTTACAGTACTATTTTCTTGTCTGTTGCAGTGATGTATCGTATAATAATTTCAATGGCTCATCTCCAGTTACTCGCCCGCAGACAAATGTGTACGAAATGCTTGAATGTCTTGTACTTTTATCTCCAAGTTTTATCCATGGTCTCTTCATGGATCTTTTTATTTTTATTTTCCCGGCAGGAATTTGGTTGCCAGCTATTCACCTATGAAGACCAAATTGTACGATCTTCGATTTTCGTATGTATATTTAATTTATAATTTGTCGAGGGGGATAGTAATCATTGCTTAAAATATCTTTTATTTCCCTTGTTCTGAAAATGAAATTTATCTGCAGAGTAAGTTGGTACATGATGAAGGACCTCCCTTGCTCCCAAAAGCCCCAATGTAAGAACATAATTGATGTTATAATTCGCGTACCCCTTCCGTCCATCTTTCGTCTCTTAAAAGTGGTCCTAAAGTAACTGTAGACCTATTGGGACCGAGGGAGTGTGTCTTTGCAATGTTGTCTCCTTTGTCACAATCCTAAAATACATTTGGCAGATCATTCTTTATTCATTAATTGTGGCGGAAGCAATATGACTTTCGAACGAAAGGAGTATGAAGCAGATACAAGTTATGGTGGCCCTTCAACTTTCTATGCATCCGGAGAACAATGGGCTTACAGTAGTACAGGATCTTTTGTTAATACTAATGACGCCCACTTCTATGCAGTGGACACCTCTAATGGTAATGTAACTGGTATTTACCAAACAGCTCGTCTGTCACCTCTTTCCCTCAAGTATTATGGCCTTTGTTTGTTAAAAGGCAGTTACACAGTGAGGCTGCACTTTGCTGAAATAATGTATTTTAGCAGCCTTGGAAGACGCTTCTTTGACGTTTCAATTCAGGTATTCCATGAACTTCTATTTGAGACGTTTAGTAACTTTTTGAACATTAAAGTAACCTTTGCAGTTTTCTTTATGTCGGACAACAGTCTCTCTGTGTTTAAACGCGATGGTTACGATTGTATACTTTTGAACCCCCTTACCTTGTCATGGACCTTTGAGACACTGGGCTAATGTTATTGTAGTAATACCTTTGAATTTTGATCGAACATCAAAACGTTACATTTAAATTATTGTGACATTACAGGGAAACGTAAGGCTGAAGGATTTTGATATCGCTGCCACAGCTGGAGGTCATCATAAGCCCACCTGGAAGGAGTTTAAAGATGTCTATGTTAATGGCAGCACACTCGAGATCTCCTTATACTGGAGTGGACAAGGAACTATTAATGTTCCTATCAGAGGCGCATATGGACCTCTTATATCGGGGATCACAGTGACACCCAGTTCGTCAACTTTCCATGCAATGCTTAGTCTTATCATTGCTGTCTTGCTTATGTTGTTTATGAATTGCCCATTTGTCTTTTTGCAGACTTTAAAATTCGTAAAGGACTTTCAGGTGTTGCCATTGCTGGGATTGTGCTTGCTTTTTGTGCCATTCTTATATTATTTCTGGCCATTCTCAGAGTTACAGGTTATGTAGGTGGAAGAAATGATGAAAATGAAGGTTAGTATTACATTAGGAAAATTTTATAGGACAGAAAGTTCAGCAAATCTTGCTTGTGACGGTCTTTTCAAAAAGACCTCTCACAACCCTCTCTCCCACTTGCTCTTATTTTAATCGGTTGTGAGAGGTCTTTTTGAACAGACCGTCTACAATGAGAGGAATCTCTCTTTCTTTTGAAATAGAGCTAAATGTAAAGAAACGACTCGTTTTTGGTCGCAATCAAAAATAGTTTTCAAAATAGTGTTTATATAGAATTGTGAAATTCCTTAGATTGGAGAAGGCACGCAATTATGCTTCGCAAAGTGAGCTGACTTGGTACTTATTCTAACCTCTTGTCATATCACTTATATGACAACTATAGTTTGGGTTATCTTTCTGCACACAAAAAAAAATCACTTAGACTGCAAATTTGCGTGCTGAAATAGTTCAAGCAATGCAGAGTTTCGCAGACTAGGGACGGCTTACTTCTCCTTAAGGCAGATCAAAGCCGCGACAAACAACTTCAGTATCCGCAACAAAATAGGTGAAGGAGGTTTTGGGCCTGTTTACAAGGTACAACTATTGATCCATTTTTATTCTTTTGGTTGCTTAGCCTAAATAATTAACAGTGCAATGACGACCGTTATTTTTCATTATTCTGGGTTCAGGGTGTAGTGGCAGATGGCAAGGCTATCGCTGTTAAACAACTGTCCTCGAAATCAAAGCAAGGGAACCGTGAGTTTGTGAATGAGATAGGCATGATTTCTGCCTTACAACACCCAAATCTTGTGAAATTATATGGATGTTGCATTGAAGGGAAAGAGTTGCTGCTTGTATATGAATACATGGAGAACAACTCACTTGCTCGTGCACTTTTTGGTAAGTACAGTATCTTAGGAAGTTAACCCAAATCTTGTTAATTTAATGTTCAAATTTAACATTAGTTGATCATTAAAGTTATAATGGGGACTTTAAATTTGGGATTGAGATAGTAATAAACCTTTCCAGGACAAGAGAATCAGAAGTTGGCCCTAGACTGGCGAACAAGAAAGAAAATATGCTTAGGAATCGCAAGGGGGTTAACTTATCTTCATGAGGAGTCGAGGCTGAAAATCGTTCACAGGGACATTAAGGCGACTAATGTATTACTCGACAAGGATCTGAATGCTAAGATATCCGACTTTGGTCTGGCAAAGCTTGATGTAGAAGAAAATACTCATATAAGTACTAGGATTGCGGGGACAATGTGAGTTTATCATTGCTTCTTTTTACCCACAAGATATCGCTAGCATATTCACTCAAGAATTATGCTGAAAATGAGACTCTAGTTATCTGCTCCTTTATTAAACTAAATGACCTTTTAAAATTGATTTCTTTTTCAGAGGATACATGGCTCCCGAGTATGCGATGAGGGGTTACCTGACCGATAAGGCAGATGTTTATAGCTACGGAGTTGTCGTCCTTGAGATTGTGAGCGGAATGAGCAATACTAGCTATAAGCCAAAGCAAGAGTTTGTCTACCTTCTTGACTGGGTATTTCCTGCTTTTATTGCCTTCTGCTTATACCTTAATGTCTCTCCATGACCATGACCATGTTATTAAATGATGACGTTGATCGCAATTGCGCTAACAACTGTGATCGTTGGTAGCGTACTATGATGTTGTGCCATGTTCATTGTTCCGTCAACTTCGAATACACACTTTTTAGTGCTTTCATAATAGTATTGTATCAATTGCATTAGTATTGACACAAACGTACTGGTCGTTATTCTTGCCTGCTGCTTATACCATTTTGTTACCTTCAAGTATCACAAATTTATAATCTGGTTCTCTATCTGGTGAAGGCCTATGTCTTACAAGAGCGTGGAAGCCTTCTGGAGCTTGTCGATCCGAGTCTAGGCGAAAGTTACTCGGAAGAAGAGGCACAGAGGCTGCTGAACCTAGCATTGTTGTGTACCAACCCGTCTCCATCTTTAAGGCCGTCAATGTCTGCGGTTGTAAGCATGATCGATGGCCAAATTCCCGTCCAAGCCTCAACTGTAGAGCTTAGTGGGGCCAACGACCAACTAAGGTTCAAAGCTTTCGAGAGAATATCCAAGGAAGAACATTCTCTTCATTCCACGAGCTCATACTCTAGTCAAACCCAAGGGAGCACGGTGATAGATGGTCTGTGTATGGATTCTTCGGTTTCCCTGCATAGCAATAACGAGACGAGAAATGATTTACGTTCTGACTCCATCAAATTGGTTCCCGACACAGCTGAGATAAAGTTTCAGTGACATGCGAGTTGAAAAGATCATCAATATTAATATTAGTCATGAAACTCGTACACTAAGACGGGAGAAAGTATGTACGTCCGCGTATGCGTATAATGTTCTTAGAAATAGTCTTATGATGACGATTACTAGAAGCATATTGATGTATGAGTATTTTGTGTATTGTTACATTTTCCATTCTCTCCATATATATTTTCAATATTTTCATGATTGTTTCATACATTTTTGCACCTTTTTGTATATAATATTGGGACTAAATTACAGAGAAACTACTCTACAAATAGGTTTGTTATAATAGAAACGAGAATAAACAAATAAAGAACAATAAAGACGATAACACACAGATTTACTTGGTTCACTAACGGTGTGTTTTTATCGAGCTTTCAGATTCATATTCATAATGTTATAATATGCATAACTGTTAGGGTTATACTTAAAGAGTTTATATACTAATCTCTAAGACCTAATAAAGAAAACCTAGACAGACTCAAAACAAACCATACTGTTTGTTGGACAGTTTATGTCTTTCAATTATTGTCGTCGTTATATAACGAGCGGTAGGTCTCAATTCAGACGGTCATTTTCATCTAAACCTTCAAACTGATCATATGTGACCATTTTATGGTCAGATGTAAATGGTCACATTTTTACGTCAAAATTTGACCATTTACATCTATTACATCTGACCATAAAATGGTCACATATGACTATATGAGGCTTCTAAAGCCTTCAGACGAAAATGTCATCTAAAATAAGAATTTGCTTATAACGATTAACGAGTAACAAACATAAACTGTTATGGCTCAATTTACGGTCGTAGTGGTTATTCAGGAGACTATCCACTTGCACACAATCTCACATCCTCGACCTCACTTTTCTTTTCTTTTTCCTTTTCCTTTTTTACAGCAGTAAAATATAGATAACTATTACTCTGTATAAGAGTAAAATACTTTTAGCAATATTATAAGCTAACTTATTTATATTATGAGTAATTAAACAAAAGTAAATACATTAGAAAAAAAAACTGGAGTTGATCGATATTCTTAAAAATTCCAAGAGTCTTGTGATATGGTTTCCTCACACCCGCAATTTGGAAATAGTAGGTCTTGCTTGCGACGGATCGGATCTTGCGACGGGTATTTTGTGAGAGGAAATGGGTAGAGGGGACAAGGTGGGCACCCCCCATGTGCTTCTCCACTCACCCTTAATGGGTATTTTGTGAGAGAATATGGTATCCGTCTTAAGCTTGCGATGGATAGTGTCCGTCACAAATGAGAATTTGTGATTTGGAAAAGGATCTGAAGAGAATTTATATGGAGAATATGAGATTGAATAGTCCACAATAAGAGATCCCAAATACCGATCAGTTCCGCATGTATTGCCGATCCAGCCTGAAAACCTTTAGTTGTGCGCTGTGTCAGGCTAAGTGCCAACAGCCCAGGTACGACACTTTGGGTATATCTAGACAAAAGCAGGGAAAAAAAAAAGTCAGATTAGCACCGAATGATAACCCATTGAATTTCCATGAAACTTACAATCTAGCCTCACTGGCGACTGCAAAGGACTAAATATGCCGAAAAGAGGAGAGGAAACACATTTTCCATTATTCTTGGTCTTAGACCTCACAAACAAGTCACTCGGATCGGGTTCAGGGTTAGGCCAATTGGGTCGAGTTAGCTCGGGTTTATTACTTTATCGGGTTAATTTGGGTCGGGTCGGGTCCTTTTGAATTTCGGGTTTGTTTTGGGTATGTTGGGCGGGTCATTTATGAGGCAAGCGGGGCGAGTTTTATCCGCTCGGGCAATTTTCGGATCGGTGATTCTCGGATCAGATTAGATCGGGCTATTTTGGGTCGATCCTTTTTTTTTTTTTTCTTTCGTTCATTTAGTTTACTTCCATTGAATTCTTTATTATCTTAGCGATTGAGTATATACTATTCCAAGAGATTTTATTTTTAATTTCTAAATTGAGTATAAGATCATAATCAGATGACGAAGTACTTTATATTATTGTATGTTTGTAATCATCTTCAAGTCGAGTATTTGCGGTTGTTTCTTAAGTGCTGTAATATTGTAATGAGCTAAGATAATCTCAATTAATTATATTTTGCATGTAAGTTAACCTGAATAATTGTATATTTTGCACTTAAATTAATAACGATACGAGTGAGTCATGGGAACTACTAGTTTTCACAAATTCTTATTTCAGACGGACTAATTCCGTCTGAAAAATAAGACGGGATTATGTTGCCACTTTTTAATAAAATGTAACCACAACTTATATCAACTTGTTTTCAATAGTGGTTACATCTAACTGTAAAGTGGTTACAAAATCTCGTCTTATTGCTTCAGACCAAAATGGTCCGTCTGAAGCAAGACCAACTGACTAGTTTTTATTTTTATCTTCCTTCTTAATTAGTTAATTTGGACTTTATTTTCGCACATACATGTTGAAAGGTGTATCTATTTCCACACCTTGATTGTCTATTCTCAGATTTGTCTCCGGTAAGAGTCTGAGAAATAATTGTTGTTAATAACTTTGGCTAAAAAATTTCTCTCAATTAGGAATCGAACCTACATTTACCATGTTGTTCCATGCTTGAGCTAATAGGCTTTAATAATCACACCATATGCATTCAATATCGATGAACTAATGAGTTATGACTTATGTGTTAATAAAAGTGTTTTAAGGTATGAGCATCATTGGCTCGGATCAACTAATGTAATATAGAGTAATATCAGTATTTCACTTCAAATTAGCTAGTTCAGGCCACTTCATGTCTTCTCATCCGCGTTACTTTCGAGTCGGGTGGCTTTGGGTGCAGGTCATTTAAATCAGGTCACTATCGAGAGGATATCCACACATGTTGTGTTGTATATGGGTATATGGGGTGATGTAAAGACTCGTTTGATTTTACAAATAGTGTTTTCTAAAAACTTGTCTGCGTACGTGTAGTGTATCTTCGTATCAAAAGTTCACAAAGTATATGTACAAGTACAATGAGGGATAGTAACAGGGAAAAAGGATTATACATCTAAGGTACTACCTCTGTAATACTTCATGCGTGGAGTACTAGCTCCTTGAAGAGGCTCATTGATAGGCTTAAAACTTGACTAATGCTTAAAGGGATTGAAAATACTACTCATATCAACAAAATACACTTTGTTTTTTGGTTATCCATGCAAAAGAACTCGAAAGTTAAGCGTGTTTGACTGAGAGTAGTCCAAGGATGAGTGACCTCCTGGGAAGATCCCGGGATGCGCATGAGTGAGAACAAAATGCGTTGGAAATGACCCGTGTTGATCTGTGGGTCAGGTATACAACCTGGTAAGTTACCGTGCGCTGAGCCTGTTGTCCAGAGTACCCGAGTCACCACCCTAGTGGGGAAAGATTTTGGGAATGCACGACTGCGGTCAAATGCTGCCAGGCTCAACGAGGATGTTGCGTTCTTAAAGTGTGGATGTGTAATACTCCATACGTAGAGTAGCCCCTTAAAAAGGTCAATTGCTAGGCTTAAAATCTGACTAATCCTTAAAGGGATTGAAAGTACTACTCATATCAACAAAGTGCATTTTCTTAGAGTAGTCTAAGGATGGGTGACTTCTTGGGAAGATATGGGGATGTGCATGAGTGAGGACAAAATGCGTTGGAAAGGACCTTTGTTGATCTGTAGGCCATGCATACAGCCTGACAAGCTAGACCGCTCCCGGACCAGGGTTTGGGCCGGGGTGTTACAACCTCATAGTAATATGAATTTGAGTTAATGGTATTTTTTTCGAGCTCTTTAATGTATACAAGCCACATTTTAAATTTTATATAATATATTTTTTTAGTTCTATTTTTAACACAAATTCTCATCATTTGTGACGGAACGACCCGTCGCAAGCTTCCGACGAGTCAAGCTCTCCTCACAAAGTGCAAGTGGGGAGGCAAGTGGGGGACAAATGGATCCCCCTACTTGTACTCCCACTTGTTCTTTGTGAGGAGAACTTAACCCGTCACAAGCTTGCGACGGGTCGCCCCGTCGCAAGTAAGACTTTCTGTATTTTTAATGTTTTGATCTTAATATTAAAATGAATGAACTCAAAAACTTTACAATAAAACTCTAAAATTTTAATCTATAACTCAAAACTTGTATTATAAAGCTCAAAAACCCACTATCTGTGGTAATACATCAGATATATAATCTATTTACTGATGATAACATCACTATCGTTTTTTTTTGTTGATAGATAGATAAAGGATCGCCCTACACCGCCTTACGGGCAACATTATAGGCTATCTTATTACAACGTCTAGGACAAAAACTAATAGAAAGACAATAAAACAACATAAAGAGATCACGCACATCCTTCATTAATGTCTTGATCTCTACTGGTTTTTAGAGGCAACCCCTGCAAAGCACAAAACTAAATTGAGACAATTCGTACTAATATCTAAATGAAAGATATCCTTGTCTAAAGCCCATTTTAACGCTTCTTTGAAGGCAAAACATTCCGCTTGAATTGGGGAGAAGGCATTTGCAGTTGAAGATCCGGAAGAAAAGCTCGTAAACGAGTCATCCCACAAGGTCCATCCAGCACCAACTCTAAGATCCTCAAACCAAGCCGCATCACACTGAATTTTTTTCCTTACCCCACAACCAGGATTACCCATAACCCAAAAGAGATGACCATTTTTGATTCTGTTTGAGAGATGATTCTCCGGGCAGACCCTCGCAACCTCATTCATCAAAGAATTTTTTACACAGGAATTAGAAATATAAAAGTCAGCTTCTCTGATAATATTGTTAATGACAACCTGCAGGTGGGAACTATCGTTTTATTTATGTCACTCAAATATATACTTCCTTCCTTCAACTCCACTCTACCATATTATCATTTTAATCCATTCATTTCCACTCTACCACTTTCCAAAAAAAGAAAATAGAATGACTCATTAATCCTTATAAAACCATCCTATTTACACTTTATGTCATTTAAGGCCCACCATCTAATCAACAATAAAATTCACCCTAATCTATTTCTAACCCAATTAACATACTAACTCAACCCAATATACCTAACCCATTTACTAACCTTTCCCTCCATTTTCCCTAACCCAGCCCAATATATACCCACCCAAACTCCATTAGAAAAACCCTAACCCCCACCCTCTCTACAAAAACCTACGCATTCTTCTTATTCCTCACTCTCTCTCTTCCGCCTCCTTCTTCTTCCCTCTCTCTAAATCAAAAACCCTACTTATTCAGCCTCCTTCTTCCTCCCTCTCTCTAAAACAAAAACCCTATTTATTCAGCCTCCTCCTTCTTCCCTCTCTCTCTGCAACCGCCTCCTTCTTCTCTCTCTCTATCAGAAACCCTACTCTAGTTACATCGCCTCCATCCATCAAGGTATAAAACATCATCATCTCATCAGAAAACCTCATCATCATAAAACCTTGTTTTATAAAACATCATCATCTTCATCCATCAGAAAACCTTTCATCATTCCCTTGTTTTATAAAACACCATGAATCTGTCTCATGCAAATTGCGAAAATGAGTGTTTGCAATGTGTTCTTGAATGGTATAATGCCGGTTCCTCAGAAGTTGAGGAAGATGATGATTATGGGCCAGATTCACCTCCTCCAAACATCATTGTACCCGACTCCCTAGATCCTGATGATTTAGGGACTGAAGTTGACGAAACGTAGTTCGATGATGGTGGACTTTGTCTTCCTATTATTCATGAGTTCGATGATGGTGGACTTTGTCTTCCAATTATTCCTGAGATCGATGATGGTACACTTTGTGTTCCTAAATCCCCTGAGATCCACAGGCCGCCTATTATCCCTTCTGTTTTGGAGGAGGGTTTCAGATCTGTTATGCCACAATCACCTTACACTAAGAAGTTAAATGGTTTTCTAAAAAGGTTGGAAAAAAAGCGTAAAAGAGAGAGTGAGAACCGTGTTCCTGTGTCTGGTGAATATGTGGTGTGGGATCCTGAATCAATTAGCTCGAAGAGATTTCGGGCTTATGAGGCCAGGTTCTACGCTAAGTATAAATAAACGAAGCTCTTGGTATAATCACAAAATCTTAATCTTTTACTATTTATTAACTATACATTGCTATATGTGAGTTTAGTTGTGATAAATAGTGCTGGGAATTAACTGTTGTTAGGTTTGAGATAGAATTTGTGAATGTTTGTTGTAGATTTGTGGTTTATTTTGTGATTATTGTTTGTTTATTTAACTATACTTTGCTATATTTTGGTTTAGTTGAGATAAATGTTGCTGGGATTTATTTGCTGTTAGGTTTGAGTTAGAATTTGTGAATGTTTTGGTTTATCTTGTGATTACTGTTTGTTTATTTAACTATACTTTGCAATATTTTGGTTTAGTTGAGTTAAATGCTGCTGGGATTTAATTGTTGTTAGGTTTTTCGTAGAATTTTGGATTATTTGTGGTATATACCTTGGTTAATTTGCGATTATTGTTGGTTTTTTTAACTATACTGTCATTATTTATGGTAGAATCTTGATTATGTATTGGTGAGTTTGTAAATATGATCAACTATGGCTGAGTCTGTCAATATGATAAAATTGTAAGTCTGTAAATATGGGTGAGTCTTTAACATAAAGCGACTGATCTGAATTGATATGTCTGCCTACATGACTGAGCCTGAAACAAAAAAAGAAATTGTCAGTAAATATGAAAAACTGTTAAGTCTACAAATATGTGTGAGTCTGAATTGGGTTGTTTGTCTACATGACTATGTCTGTAAGATAAAATGAAATGTTCTGTCAATATGATAAATTGTTCAATCTGTAAATATGATTGAGTGAAGTAACATAAAGCGATCAATTCTGAATTGGTGAGTCTGTCTACAATACCGAGTCTGTGATTTTTGTTGGTTAACTTGACACCACATAGTTAAGTTAATTGTTGGTAGTGACTAATTATTGATGGCGGTCTGTCTACATGACTAAGGCTGTGATTATTGTTTGTCTACACGATTGAGTCTGTGAGTCTGTCTACATGACTGAGTCTGTGATTAATTTCTGCTTTTTTCATTGTTAATTAACTGAATATGGTGATAAACTGTTATTATTTGTGAAAACTGTTAAAAATGATAAACTTTTAAAGATGATAAACTATTAAAGATGATATAAACTGGTTAAATATACTAATAAAACTGGTTCAATAAAGAAAGTTAATGATACTGTTTTGTTTGTAGCTTAATGATGAAAAATACCTTAATGGTTTGAGAGCTGTATTGTTTTTGTTATACATGAGCGGTAAGTGGCCATTTAAAAAAAAAAGTAATTAAGCCGCCACTTGGTCTACCAATGAATGGTGTGTGTGTTCATCTATTTGAAATGCAGTTTGAATTAGTGCTCTATGATGACTAAACCTCACTGGTTTGAGAGCAATGTCACTTGTTGCCTTTCTCAATTCTGTATTTCAGTGGATAGCATGATCTACGTTCATTGGGTGTGTGTGTCGGTGGCATTATTACTTGTCATAACTCGATGATGAGGCCTACTAAGCCTGAGAGATTATGTAGTCTTTCATTTTTTATTAACTGAACTATGATTACACTTAACATAAATACTTCAATTGCTTGTTTGTTTTGCCTTAAGAACTTTGTTTGTAACTCAATGATGAAAAATACCTTAATGGTTTGAGAGTTGTATTGTTTTTGTTATACATGAGCGGTAAGTGGCCATTTAAAAAAAGTAATTAAGCCGCCACATGGTCTACCAATACATGGTGTCTGTGTTCATTTATTTGAAATGCAGTTTGAATTAGTGCTCTATGATGACTAAACCTCACTGGTTTGAGAGCAATGTCACTTGTTGCCTTTCTCATTTCTGTATTTCAGTGGATAGCATGGTCTACATTCATTGGGTGTGTGTGTCGGTGGCATTATTACTTGTCATAACTCGATGATGAGGCCTACTAAGCCTGAGAGATTATGTAGTCTTTCATTTTTTATTAACTGAACTATGATTACACTTAACATAAATACTTCAATTGCTTGTTTGTTTTGCCTTATGAACTTTGTTTGTAGCTCAATGATCATAGCTATACTGTTTTGTGTATTCAATAGTTGTATTGTTTTGTGTAACATGATCATAAACTGTTTTGTGTAAGTTAAACTGAACATAAACTGTTTTTTTGTAACATAACCCGAACATAAACTGTTTTGTGTAGCATAAACTGAACATAAACTGTTTTGTGTAACATAAATTGAACAAAAAATGTTTTGTGTAACATAAATTGAACATGAACTGAATGTATTGCAAAAACAACACATAAACTAAACATAAACTGAATGTTACATTGATAATTGCATTTCAAATTTCATGTCAACTTATATCACTTTAAAATGAGACTCTTATAATGCATTACATTCCATTAATATGACCACCTATATCTTAAACATTGTATCATAATTCATTAATTAGGTATTCTAATCCTTGTGTTTTGCCTAATGCTTGCATATACTCAATGCATACTCTTACCAAGTCTTCATTCACCATTAAATTCCTTGGTAACATACCAATGAAAGCAAGATGACCCTTTCCCATATGAGGAATTGAGAAATTATTATGACCCTTACATTTAAGAATTTCTACCATCACTGATTGTAAAGTTAAGAAAATATTTCTAAGTTTGGTAGGACTATAATCCACGAAAGCTTGCATGACTTCATTTACTAATTCATCCACAGACTTTGATGCCTGATTTTTTTGTAATGACTGTATTAATGATCTGAAATACCCAAGGTCGTTACAGTTCAAGTCTGGTGGCTGAGCAGGCTGAAAAAGTAACTCGATATGAAATCGATCTGAATTTGCAGCCGCCATAAAGTCGGGATCGTTATTAGTATGTGAAGCCTAACATTGTCTTGTTGGATGTATATATGTTTGCTTAATCCTTCTAGCCATACACTTTTAATTGCTGGTATAACTTTTTCAAGTAGAGTCTCTTTGATGACTTGTTTTGTGATTGATTCAATTGGCTTTGTCTCCAAAGTCCCCCTTGACCTATTTCTGCTTGCCCTAATTGTTGGTTGTTGCTTTGTAAATGGAAACATGCGTATTTTTCCGTCAAATATTAGTTCACCATTTGCTAAAAATATTGGCCTACTAACTGCACACATAAACATCACTTTTGTGAGAAATCGCTTTGATTGACAGCTTCTATATGGAAGCTCCTCCCCCTCCACAACATAGACTTTTTCATTGTCACTTGTAATATAGAACCACTTCTCATCCATGTGGATTGTGTTGCTCATTTATTTGAACATTATTTCAGTCCTTGGCCTATTATTGAGATCAATAACATCTTCAATACTTGTTTAACTACTAATGACTTAAGTGAGTACAATACCCTTTGCTCCATGTGTAAATCACTTAGTTTTGGATGTAAGGATTTGAATGAGGCTTAAGCAAGCCTTCTTTCACCCAGACTGTTCCAACCGATACCCCATTGGAGCCTGCCACCCTCTCTATTGTATCCCTACAAGAGTATGCTAGTGATTTGATATGCTCTACATTTGGGAAAATTATTTTCCTGTTTTTGTTGCCTATCCTACAACTCTTTACTTCTAATTTTTCACCTACTAACCTTGTTCTTTTGGCAAGTCTTCATAGATCAGAAATAGTTCCATCTTCACATTGTACCTCACAGCAGCTTCCTTTATTGCACCATGAGATAGCTTCCGAGATTCCGACTTTTGAAGCAAGAATATGGCAACTTCAGTCTGCATCTCTTCCGACATACACTTAAAACCCATGTTGGTTTATGTAATTTATTGTAGTTTATGGAAACGTTTTTTTGTAATTTATGGACAAGAACTGTTTTAATTTCTGGACATTTGTACTGTTTTAACTGGATAGATGAACTGTTTTTTCTGGACAAATTTAATTCTGGAAGATTTTTGTATTTCTGGACAGTTTTTTTGGTATTTCTGGACAGATTGAGTAAGGGAGGGAAAATGGTTGTTTTGTTTGTTTGTAAATGAATGAGGAGTAAAGTGTGTTAATATAGACATTTATTCTGAAAAGTGTAAATTTGGGGGGAAAAGTACACCGCCTTTTGGTAGGATTTTTAAACAATTGAAATTTGAGGTGGGAAATGTTAAATTAATCAACTTTGTTAATCACCCTCTTTTTCTTCCCTAATAAACTGTTTTGTTTCTTTCAATTGTCCTTTTATTACTTTTTTTATTTTTTTCTTAAAAACTTGTGCAAAATCAATTATGATAGAGTGAAGTTGAAGGGAGGAAGTATAAGTTAACTATATGAGCAAATTAATGCAGTTATTATTATTTATTCTCTAACGATTGAAATGAACTAATGAAAACGAGAGTATGATTTTTCATTTCCCAATTACAATGTGAGCGAAAAGAATAAAAAAAACTAGAGTATGATTTTTCATTTCCCAATTACAATAAGTCAATACCCCAGTCAAGCAAGTCAGGTCAAGCAAGTCAGTCAACCAATACATAATGTGGTGATAATAGAAAGACAGTGAACAATGGAACCAGTAAACATACCATCTTGATGTCTGAATGCATAACATGACTTTCCGCGATGTTGATAATGCAAGTGAAAGCAACAGGTTGATTGTCATAACTAACTGCATTGACACAACACAAATACTAAGCTTTATTTCTCCTCAGTAATTGCCTAAGACTTGAACAAGTCAGGTTGATTTTCATTTCGTGATGGACACAAGTCACACCACGAGGGCCCACCGCATACCAACAACTACAAACCAAGGTTTCTGCGAACCATTAGCGTAATATCCTATCGCTTACGACCATGATTAATATTAGGTCATATTTTTTTTACTTCAATTTGAGCTTTTGTATAATTATTTAGTTCAACTTATACTCATATTTCTACTTCCTCCGTTCCATTTGATTGTATACGTTTGCTTTTTGGGTACTATTCATATGTGAGAAGAATATTTAATACAACTTCTAATATATAACATAAAAGATAGTCATGTGAGATCTTGTTTCAATTGTCTTACCGAGTACAATATTAATATCAAATTTTTATAATTTTTAGTATTATGTAACTAGAGATATAAACAAAACAAAATGAGCATTGACATACGTGATAAAGTAAACGTATACAACCAAATGGAACAGAAGAAGTATAAGTTTAGCTTATATAAATTTAGTTCAACTCCTATAAATTAAGTTCAATTCAACAAAATTAATTTCAAAAGAACGAGGCCTTGGTATTCTTTCATACTTAATGAGTACCAGTGCCCTGTACCTCTCCTACAGGATGCCATGTCCACCTCAAGAAGAGACTATCACTCTCCGTGTATCTGATGGTGCGGAGCTCGTGGACCAACACCTTAACTCGAAGTCGATCATCTCGTCAATTCTTGTGGCCAAGACATTAATGTTATGTACCCAAAGAGGGTCCGTCACAGTCTATGACTGTAAAATTTCAGTTTCATTCTTGTTAGTCCAAAGTCCAAACATTATAGGGTAGTTACTAGTTAACAATCATATCGGCCATTAAACACTCACTTGACTCTCAGTACAAACTTCACATTCTCCTCGAGCTTAGTTAGACAAGGTCAAACTATAGTAATAGCAATTGAAAAGTATTCACCATAAATTCAAGGTAAGATTATACTCTTCATTTCTTTTTTGTCAATTTCCTCTCACACAAACTATTACGGAGTATACAATATATTTATTTCAGAAAGTCAACCCATCTTAAGATTAAGACGGGTCAATCCCCTCTCATAAAGAGCAAGTTGGGGGCTCCATTTGCACCCCCATTTGCACTTTATTAGGAGGGCTTGACCCATCTTAAACATTAGACGGGTCGACATATCTTACATGAGAATTTGTATTTTTCAATCTCATTCATTAACATTTTAATATTAAATTAATTTACAATCATCCGAACAGGCCAAAAATTAATTTAAATTGTTAAAAAGTAATGAACCTTCATTTCTTTTAGTACATAGATTAAGAGAAACACACTACCTACGTATTATTAAAATTGGATTACACTACCCATATACAAGTAAATTTAAATCACACAAAATTTCATAAAAGGAGAATAAGAAAGCTTATTCCCATAATAAAAGAAAAGGGGGAAAGTTAAGAGAGGGAGTAAGTACGTGGGATTTTAGAAGGCGCCTGCTAAACATCGACGACGGTTTAGGAAACATCGACGACGTTTTTTATAAAAAAGACGAAAGTGCCCTTATTGACTTATACTCTTTATCTCTCTTATCTCTCTCTTCTCTAATTCTCCTAAAATCAAAACAACTAAATTGAACTAAAAAAATTAAAATCCTACAAGAACAACAATTTGACTAAATCCAACAACAACAATTTTCCTAAATCGATTATCATAGCGGACGATTACTCTTCGGTATGTTCACATATTAATCAAATTTTACGTTTGTCAATTTTTTTTCCCGGAATCCGTTAATTGTTTGTTAATACTTATCTAACTTAATTGATTTACGTAACGTCTTAGTTAATTAAAATTCAATTGCGGTTTTTTCAAAAATAATTAGGAAAAAATACCATGGTCAGATGAAGAACTGGATGTCATGGACCATGGCCAGACAACCATTTCACACGTCTGACCATGGTGGGACGTGTGAAATGGAGGTCTAACCATGGCCAGACATCCATTTCACACGTCTGACCATGGTGGGACGTGTGAAATGGATGTCTGGCCATGGTCAGACCTCCATTGCACACGTCCCACCATGGTCAGACGTGTGAAATGGTTGTCTGGCCATGGTCCATGACATTCCTTTTATTGTCTGACCATGGTTATGTAACTCCGGTTTTTTGGCTTACCAGGGTGAGATGATATCGGTTTTTTATAACCACGATTATTAACATTTTACGTATTTATATCATGATTTATTAATATATGTTAATTATTTAAAGTCTAATTAGCGCCGTATTTGCATTGAACATGACTCGTTTGAGGAATTTGGGAATAATAACACCGATTACAATCGGTTTTTTTATACGACGTTAGATTTTCTTATCCGCGATGATGCCTTTAATTGGGCGAGTAGGATTGCAATGGATCATGGTTTTGCTTTGGTTAAAGCAAATAATGGGCCAAAAAACAGAAGAAAAGACGGGTTGTTGGCATCTTACTTTAGATGTTCAAGGTATGGTAAACCTCCTCCAATTGATGATCCTGAGAAGCGTCGTACGTCGAATAAGTGTGGATGCACTTTCCGTATCCGAGCCGTGCAGAACTACCCTCGGATAGGTGACGATAGCGGTGCAGTTTGGAACATAATCACCGCCGAGGGTAAAGGGTTTCACAATCACGAGGAAGTGGTTTACAAGGATGGTGATCGTCATTTTGCGGCTTCGGATGACGAGGAGAAAGCATATGTGAGGCAACAGGTTAAGGCCGGTGTGCTTCCAAAAGACATAATGAACGCTCTTCACCAAAGAACGCCGGCTAAACCTCAAACGTCAAATAATCAGATATATAACGAGACGAAAAAACTTAGGCGGGAATTTAGGGGTGGAAGGAACACGACTCAACAAATGTTTGCTCTTGCGGTTGAAGCACATTATTTGCTGTGGCATGTGAGTGATCCCGAGACACGACAGATCTCTCATATATTCATGGCACATCCCGTAGCCGTGCAGCTTTTCCGAGCCTATCATTATGTTGTGCTCATTGATTCTACTTACAAGACAAACACCTACAAGAATCCACTAGTTGAGATTGTCGGTGTTACCCCGACCGGGAATTCGTTCCTAATTGGTTGTGCACTTGTTTCTACGGAGTCCGAGGATTCCTACACGTGGATTTTGAGGCGGTTGTCGGACATTCTTGCACCTGTCTTTGTTTCCCCTACCGTCTTCGTCACCGACCGGGAATTGGGTTTGATCGCCGCTCTTAGGGAGGTGTTTCCCGGTTCTAGTCATTTCTTGTGTCGGTGGCACGTGAACCGCGCCATCAATGCCAAAACCCTGAACATCTACAAGACCGAGTGGTATAGAGATCTTGTCTACTATAATCCAGAAGCGGGTTGGGTACGGGTTATTGATGCATTAACCGTGGAAGAGTATGAAAAAGCATGGGAGTGTTTTCGTGTAAAGTGGGCTCCCTTAGGGAGCTATGTTTTGAGCACTTGGGCGATGCACAAGGAGAAGTTTGTGCGATGTTATACAAAAGATGTCCTACATTTCGGTAACACGTCTACTTCCCGTGTCGAGTCGGCTCATTCTCTACTTAAGTCATGGCTGAAAAGTGCAAATTTGACACTTGATAGCATGTGGTCGAAGATGAATGACATGCTTGAAAGTCAACACTCGGAGATTAGAAAGTCACTTGAGGATTCAAGGAGTCGACCTCGTATAACTAGTCGTTTGTTCTCATTGTTGCTAGGGGTCGTGTCGACGAAGGCAATAGGATTAATGGAGGAGGAGCTTCAGAGAGGGCTTGGTCTTGGTGTCGGGTTAGAGGAGGGATGTGGACATGTGCTTGAGACAACTCATGGCCTACCTTGTGGATGCAAATTGGTTGATTTGAGTAGGAGAGGTAGGAGGGTCCATGTTGATGATGTTCACGTTTTTTGGAAGACCTTGGTATTTGATAGTGTTGATCAAATGCCGAGAACCGATGATGATGAGTTTGATGGGTTAGTAGTGGAAACTAGAAACAGTGACCCGGTTCGTCGTAGGTTGGTAGCCGAGAAGATGCGTGACGCCCTACATCCGGAGGATGAGAAAGTTTTGCCACCTCCTATTAATGAGAACCCGAAAGGCCGTCCAAAAAAATCCACGACTAGGAACAAGTCGTCTTTCGAGCATAGTCAAAGGAAATATGGGACACCTAGCACCGATGGATCTACTGCCCGTACTCACTTATTTGGGGACTTTCCTCCAGGACCACCTTGTGCTCCGTTAGAAAGAAACTACAACATCGGCCTTTTCTCAACTTGGGCTAAACGATACGGCGTACCGGAGGTGCTTTGGGGCCAGTTCGATGGTTGGGTAGATGTCGGTGACGATGGTCACTGTGGTTACCGGGTTATATCACATGCCCAACGGGGGCAAGAGGGCGACTACCTTCAGATGAGGATGTGGTGTGCCCGAGAGATTAGGAGCGACGACGTCTACAAGAACTTGTTCGGTACTCATCCATCCTCTACGACTGGTTTGACAGGTTTTGTGAAAAATGATGGTGGAGTGAGCTCCTTAAATAGAGGTGAGGCTTGGAATTCGTTCCGAAAATGATGTGACAACTCAACTGACGACTTTAAAAAAATTCTGAGCATGATGTGACAACTCAACTGACGACTTTAATAAAGTTCTGAGCATGATGTGACAAATCAACTGACGACTTTAATAAAGTTCTGAGCATGATGTGACAAATCAACTGACAACTTTATTCATTAATTAAAAACTGATAAATATTACAACGATTTTTTGTAGAACCAACAATTAATCAGCGTTAAATACATTTCATTAACACTTAATCATTTGAATATCCTTCGGATGAAGAACCATTAGGCCTATTAAACTCCTCCTCTACGTGAGTTACATACATTTCAAAGGTTTTAAAACTCTAAAATGGCCCCACAAACATCCGCCCGTCCCCTTCACATAGAGAGTGTAAGGTCCTATATGGGACAACTGTCAAACACCTCTTAAACAGTTCAACTATCTCCAACCTCACTTTCTCCCACTCACATCGCTTCAAGATGACAGTTTCTGAAAATACAAAAATTAAACTTCATAATAATTTCTGCAATGTTTTTTGAATGGAAAAATTAGACAATAGATTAAAAGTAACCATACCTTCTGTTACGTTCCTAGGATGAATGGAAGGGTTGTTGAGACCGTAAATAAGTCCATGCATTAGTTGAAGCGAAGATAGGGGAGGATTGCCACGACCAATGAAATTATTAAGTACATGATTATTCAACACAATCATAAGGCGGTCGAATAGTAAGAAAAACTCGTTAACTATCTCGTTAATTTTATTTTGATAATAATTCACTAATTGTATGTTAGTCATCACCATGATTAGAGTGTAGTATAAGAGGAGTAATATATTTTAAGAGTAGAGAGAAGATAGTGAGTTGTGTGGAAATAATTTGTTGGGTAAAGGGTTTAAATAGACAAAATTTTAGGGTTTTCATGTTGTGCCCAATACAACAATAATATAAATAAAAGTAAATAAATCAACAAACCAATAAAAACAAATAACTAATTAAATAAAAGATAAGTCAATACTACATAAAAACCAAATAAAACAAATACAATGCATAAATATCCGGTACTAGTTACCCTGATCGTGGGTGTCGTAGTACATGCTCATCTGACTAAACAAAATATCTAACTGCTGCTGCTGCATCTCCGGAGTAGTTAAATGATAGACATCTAAGAACTGCCGACTAAGTGCAAGGGCTACCTCTGGCTCAGCGTGGAAAGGTGGACGCATAAAATCAAGACGATCCGAAGGTGGAAAAAAGAATCAGTGAGAAATATCATCGTACCATCTCTCATAGTCTCGAGATACCTCGAAAGGCATCGTAGCTCGTCGAGACCGACTCTTGAAGTTCACCAAGGAAGTCTCGTGGCCCCACATCGTTCGGGCTCTTGGCCAAACTCCACATTATAACCGTTCTTTGCTGGACGGTACTCGATACATGGGATAGGCATAGGCATTGGAATAGTCTGAATGTACCCAAACTGGCGCATACACCGATCAGGCTGGTACGGCTCAACAATGGACTGATATCGAATATAGCCGGAATAACGAGAATATCTCGCAGAACTCGGCATACGCGTCCAATAAGGCGTCCATCTAACCTGCTCCCTGCTAAACCCGTCCAACCTAACACGCCACATCTGAAAAATGGTCAAGGTCGCCCTTAAACCAAGGAACGTGCCTCCAATCATCCACCCGTGGCCTGCCCTCCAAATAATCTCCCCCGTGTGGCCGACACTGGGGGAAGTACTCGTAAATGCATGCTTGCAATAAGGGCAGACACCCACTAACACCGCGAGCCCCCCAAAACTGCGTAACACCGAAATGTTACGGGGCCCACCAGAAACTGGGGCTCTAAGGAGCCAATCACTATCGCTGCGCGGCTTCTTCCGCGGCTCCCTCTGCGAACCATCATCTAACCTAGAATAGCGACCAAAGGAGTCCCGAGCTAACCTCTGAGACAACGGTACCTCCGATCTCGATAAAGGTACGGACCGCTGAACAATATCCTCCTCGCCCTCAGACTCGGAGTCCACCAAACGCTCGTCAACAATCTCATCTTCCCTATAATCGTCTTCCGCTTCCTCGTAACCCTGACCAATCTGAGGAACACTACCTCCTACCTCCTCCGACCTCTCCATCTCTGAAACACCGCTACTAACAGGATTAGATCTACTACACCGAAAAATAACACGACGCTTTGAAGCCGTGACTCTACGGTTCACCGTACGATCTTCGGGAATCATAACGCTCTTTCCTCGATCTCCCATCTGCATTACACAATTAAAACATTCAAATAAGCGTTAATAATATTCCAAAAACATATTATCATCGAACAAAATAATTTAATCAACTTAATTAACAAATTATAATTTTTTTTTTTGGGAAACCATGGACGGACTTTTAATCAAAAAATTCAAACCATGGGCGAATTTTTTTTTTTTGCAAACCAACCATGGTAGGATTAAAATTCTGGAAATTCCACCATGGGTGGACAACCAAATCACACGTCCCACCATGGTGGGATGAAAATTCTGAAAATCTCACCATGGTTGGACGTGTGAAATGGTTGTCCAACCATGGTGGATTTCCATAATTTTAATCTCACCATGGTTGGGCAACCAAATCACACGCCCCACCATGGTGGGACTTGGGGGAAAATTTTTTCCCCGGACGTGTGATTTGGTTGTCCAACCATGTGAGAAATTTTTTCCCTCCAAATTTCACCATAAAGGGATGAAAAACTCGGAAAAAAATTCGATTATTTCTATCTTTATACCTATTATTCATACAAATCTAAACAACAAATTACTAACAACAAACAAATAAAACTAAACAAATACAAGATTTTACAACAAATCTAAGAAGAAAACTAACTAAATACTTTGAAATAATTAAAAACTAAGAACAAACAAATTACAACAACTTTAATTAAACCAAAAACAATCTCATACAAACAACAACCTAATAACTACAAGTTTAATTAAAATAAAAACTAACTAACAACAAACAAATTCTAACAAATTAAACTAGAACAATATAACTAGATCTACAAAACAAAAAAAAATTTGGAGAAAAACATACCGGTGGGGGACGGCAGGGGGGCGGCAGGTCACGGTGGTGGGGGACGGTGGGGGGCGGGACGGCGGGCGACTGGTGGCAGTGGTGGCAGTGGTGGCGGTGGGGGTGTGGGAGAGGGTGAGGTGAGTGTGTTTGTGGGTTTTGAACTTGAGAGAGTTTTTGTTTTAGAGAGAGTGATACATAAATTCAAAACCCACAATTCTAAAACTCTAAAACTCTCTCTAAAACAAAAACAAAAACTCTCTCTAAAACAAAAACTCTCTCAAATTCAAATTCTATATTTTACAAAAACATAGAATTCTGTATTAAGAAAGACGATACTTGCACTCACCTTCAATTCTATATTTTACAAATTCAAATTTGAGAGAGTTTTTGAATTTGAATTCTATATTTTAGTCTTTTTTATGAAAAACGTCGTCGATGTTTCTTAAAACGCCGTCGATGTTTTACAATCCGGTTTTAGAATAAGCACATACTCCCTTCAATTCCCTAATTTCTTCCACAATTATTTTGGAGGATTATTTAGTGGTGTGGTTGTATCTGGATATAAATAAAAGTAAGAGAGATATGTGAAGTCATAATGTATTATAACTACAAATGGTGATATGTTAGACAAATAAGAAACGTGGAAGATCTTTGTAAATTGTTGGATTTGTGATTTTAGGAAATGTGGAAGATTTTAGATAATTATTTAAGAGGGAGTATAACACAAACACAAATTCTCATTGAAAACGGGCATATCTATCATCAATAAAGACGGGTCGAATCCTCTCTCACAAGTAGGCGGGTGGGAGGGAAAGTGAGATCCATTTAGTTTTCCACTTGTTCTCATCTGCCTCCTTATGAGAATAAAATTGGCCCACTTTCATTAAACACGGATATGTACCTATTCAATGGCACCAATTGTAATACAAGTCAAGATTTTATAATAAGATTCCAAAGATATAAAGAGTGATTAAAATGACCTTTCAAGTCTCAACTACATGTCGTGAAGTATATGACAAAAGAAGCACTAGAGGGAGTAGCGAGGGCTAACTAATAAAGTGAAGAGCCTATGTATGATTGAAATATAAGCATGACCATTGACCACATTAGACTTATCAAGAAAGTCATAAATCTCCGGGTTTGTCGCCTCTTCGTATTAGACCATGTCCAAGCAAGGTCAATTGCTAGGTCATGACCTTGCTTGGTCATGTTAATGACATAATTAAACAAGTATAATGGTGACCTTGTTTGGTTAATTTTGTGACCTTCTCCATCAAAAGGTCAATTTGTGACCATTTGTGACCATTTTGAACAAAATTGACCACCTTGTGACCTTCTAGGTGTGCATTTTTTATTGGTTGAGTAATAAAAAAATAATAATTGTTAGGAAAAATAATTGTAAAAATAGGAAAGAAAAGTGGGGTAGAGAATAATATGAGAGAAAATGATTGGGTTGATGACCTAGGTCGCGACTTTCTGCTTGGGAGGGTGAAAGTAGATCAAGATAAATAAAGTGGGATTAAGAGTAAAACCGGGTCGCGACCTAATTTGCGCGACCTCTGCTTGGGGATGGTCTTATACGAACTAAGGTATTCGAGGTAGAATAGTCGAAATATAATTTTTTTCATTCAAAAATTATTAAAAGTAATCGGGGAAGACATGGTCACATACTCACCGATTCTTATATCTTACCCCTAGAATATTACATACACATTCTCAACTTCCTAATCTTTTTTTTTCTAAAAACAAATACGAGTACATAAAATTAACTCACACTTTTGAAAAGCATTTATCATTATCATATTAACTTTAAGTGTTATGTACAGGGACGAAGCTAGGATAAAAAATGGGCAGGGGCCGATTTTCATTTCATGGATGTATATTCATTTATCGTCTAATCGTAAATTTCGCGCCATTAGTATATCATTGTCGATATATTATACTCCATAGGATTTCCAGATTATTATGCTCTCATGGATTATATATAACATATAGTAATACTAATTTTTGTTAAGTTATTGAATTATACATAATAAGACGGTTTTATACTAAAATTAATTAAGGTGGACGAAAGGCCGCGATCAATAATGATAAAAAAATTTATAACAAGAATCCTTTCTAGCGATAAAAGTACGAGTCCTTTATTTTCTAATCCGAAATTTTTTTAAATGTTAATAGATATAATTTACAAGGTCCATTGTCGATAGAAACAAATAAAATATACATTGTAGATGGCATGAAATACAATCTAGATAAATTAATTTTAAAAATATTTTAAAAATAATTACATCAAAAATGAGCCTCCCTAGACTCGAACACACGACCTATTTAAGAGGAGAACATAGTATCTCATTATACAAACCATTGGGCCACTTCAATTAATTGATTCTCATACTATGCAGTTATTTGTTATTTCAAATTCCTACCCGGGCCATGGCCCGCGTGGCCTAGGTGTAGCTTCGTCGTTGGTTATGTACTATAATATTCACGACATAACATTATCATTTTATTCATATTCGCTTTAAGTTTAGTGAATATGATAATGTTGTTTAATGAATATGTGTTATAGAGTGTGATATTCAATACCTAGTATATGACACTACTATATTCACTTTCAGTTTAGAGAATATGGCAGTGTAGTCTGAGAGATATGTATTATGTAGTGTGCTACTCACCACACGCCTCTACTATATTCACTTTTAGTTTGATTAATACGTATTATCTAGTGTAATATTTAGTTTGATCATGAACGTTTATTTTATTCTATATCAAAACCCTTAATACAAAATATTTTACAGCAATAAACATAATTATTTGATATAATATGAAGATTTCAGTATTATGAATATGTCATTTACATGATGTGAATATGTGAGTAAAACTAAGATAAATAACAAAATATATAAAATACGATATCTACTCGTAGTGGAATAGAAATTATGAATAATAGTATATTTTTTTTTATTATTTTCAATTTATAAAATTTAAATTTTAAAGTTTATTTATTATAAAGAAAAATTAAAGGCGAGTGAGTGTCATGCACCAATGCACCATACTCCTTACTTCTGGGTTAAGACGAGTCTTGCTCAAATGGCATCACTAACGATAAGTCTGGCTTAAGACGACTCTTATCATTCTTAAGTTTAAGACATATAGTGTTCATCTTAAATGATAATTTATTCATTACTAAACTTTCTTCATAGGATTGACTATTGATGAAATACGGTTGACATGTCAAGACATACATATTCTTTTTTTTTAAATAATAACGGTACCCAAATTATCGAAAGGGGTATTTAGCTATGCGCAAGTGTATAACCTTAAATTTGAACTTACATGTATAAAATCCCGAAAATCTGATAATCAAGTAAAATTCAAATTAACGATTTTTTTTTCAGCTACCTTCCCCCAATTATTGTAGGATGGTCCTATGAAAAAATCCTTATTTATTAAAGGAACAACCAATATTATTAGGATCAAGATTTTACTTTAGATCGACGGGTGAGTAAGATCAAATCGATAGAATCGAATCTTAGAATTGTAAGATCTTATAAACTCACTAAATATAGATTTTAATTTGGTAAAACATATAATTAAAGATTAAAACACTGATTATTTAATATATATATATATAGAATTAGGATCACATGAGTCCACCCTAACTATTTGAGTCCATAAGTCCAAATCTCATCCGTCAGATCAAAAGAGATCAAGGGCTGAGATCATGCGCGAGTAGTAAGGGTATATTTTTTATTTACCATATTTTCTATATATACCATACTTCCTCCATTCAACTCCACTCTACCACTTTCTTTTTTGTACACTATTCACAAGCGATCATAAAATTGCAATTTTCTCTCAATATATAAGTAAAAAATATATTCATGTGTGATCTTGTTTGATTCGTCTTTACGAGTACATTATTAATATGTAACTTTTATAATTTTTGCAAACACGTAGCTAACGATATTTATCGTGCAAAACTCGTCTCGGCAAATGTGAAAAAAAAATTTGGTAGAGTAGAGTTGAATGGAGGAAGTATATTTTAGCCATCTTTCATAATTTTTCATTCAATTTCTCTCTCTACCCTCTCTCTCTCTCTCTCCTCACGCTCTCTTTTTAATCCCATCAGACACGCTTTATGACTCAATATTCTCAAAAGGCTCTAGCTACACAACATGATTTATTCTCCACTTCTTATAATCTCATTGCCAGGTATTAATTCATTCTCCTCTTGTTTTTGCTAGATTTGTTTATAACTTTCGTTTTTCTTTTAAATTTAATTTTGTCACTTTTTTTTGTTGTAATAGTGATTATTATTATTGCGTTTTTCTTATGGATTTGCTATTAATATATCTATATTCTTATTATTCAAGTATATGATGATCTAGTTTTTATGTATTAACCTAATTTATCCTCTTTCTCTTTTGATTCATTATTGTCTAATATGTTTTTGTTAAATTTGAAAACTAATCAATTTTTTTGTTGAAGTATTATCACCCAAATATTAGTGTGTCACTGCTTATATTATTTCTAGTTTTTAACTTCATGTTATCCTTTTATTTACTTTATGTAAATTAGTATCACATGTTCTTCTAAAAAGTATCACATGTTGTTCTTTAAAGTATCACATTCGAAACTGTATTATAATGCATTACATTTTCCATGTTGGAACCTATTAAACTCAATCTCTTATGTAGACAAGCTATATTATAATGTCATGATAAACAAATGACACATCAGGATGAGAATATACTAAGATGATGTTTTGCACTTTGTTTTCTTTTTTTGCAGATTTCTTCGCTTTTGGGAGGTTGCTTAAGAGTGTGTGCGGGATGACAAAATCTATAGTTCATCATCATTTGAGCAAATCATACTTTTTTTAATTCATTTCTCTTATAAAGAGAAATTCTTTATTCTTAGATATCGCTCCATGCGGTTGTAACTTTGTATATATTTTTTCCATTTTTAAGTTGTCATAGAACTATCATAGTAACAATATTATAGTTGTATCAGAATTTGCAATTTTTTATGTTATTAAATAAACAATATATACTTTCTAACGCATTTCATTTTTTTGGTAAACAATATTACACGATTGTTTAACAATATCACAAGTTGTATTAAACAACATCACTCCTAATTAGAAACAATATCACCTTTCATGAAACAATATCAATTGGATTGGTAAACAATATCACACTATTGGCTTAACAATATCACATATTTGGTAAACAATGTCACACTTCAGTCGAAAAAATGTCACATTGGAAAGGAAACTTGTAACCCTCCAACTTTTTGCTATTCAGATACAATATCACTACAAACGAGATAAAATATCATTGCTGCTCCTACACAATATCACAAAATACCACTAGCAATATAATTAGTTAATCACAACTACATTCGATAAATATCCTTCCAAAATTACATCAATCATTGCATATTCAATAAAAGTCACTCATCATTCCCCTGCCCATCTTCGCTACCATCGTCGTTATTCAAGTTAGTAATATCATTAAATTCCTCATCTTTTTCTTTATCATCGCAGTCCAAATCGTCGTCACTCAAAAAATCTTTGTCCAAACATCCTCCATATTTCTTGTTCAATTCTTTGTACTGAATTTCAACACCTAAGCCCCAATATCAAACGACGGCAACCCTTGTTTTCTTTCTCCTTTCACAAAATACTAGTTAATCTGTCAAAATTATGATGATTAAGTACCACTAATCTTCACATTCAATATTACAGTACACAAACAAATGTATCACAAGTTTTTTTCATTATTATATTGAACACGTATATCGACATTACTTATTTAAGTGAACATTAAGTATTAATTTCTCAACTACATCGTTAAACAAATTCAATTTTATATTTTGAAACCCTATTTTTCACAACTATACTATGTTAAACCCTAATTTTCTCAAGTACAAGTAATCTTCGTATTCAATATCACATAATGCAAACAAAAGTATCAGAATTATTGAAAAACAATATCACATTTTTCAAAGATTATTTATTTCTACAAACTTTCAGTATCATAACCAACAAGTATTTTGTCATTACTCATTAACTGAACACCTACAATCAATTTCTCAACTAATTTGTCAAATAAGTTGAATTCTATAATATGGAACCCTAATTTTCACAAATAAACAATATTAAACCCTAATTTTGTTGATTAAAGTAAACAAAATATCTAATAAACAACTACAACCACAGTAGATGATATGAATTGAAGAATATGTCGATTTAATTTCCAACAACTGTTTGAAATCATGTATGAGTAAAATCTATAAAAATTAAAAGTAAGAAGATGAATATACCAAAAATCAATCCACAATATGTTCAATCACTCTATATTGTTTAAATTCATCTAATTCACCATTAAAAAATCTTTTCTAAAAATATTAACATTCATAATAATTGTAATAATCCAGAAATTCAACTAAAATCGCATAAAAAATAAATTAAAACAGCAAAATAACTTACCACAACGATTTTGAAGAGAAATCAACTCAGATTATACAATGTTGTTGTAAAGTAAATGAAATCGAGTTCAAATATTACGACTTCAGTGAGATTTTGGCAAGCTTTTAGTGAGATTTTTGATTGTTGATGGTTCAGTACAAATTTCAAGAGAGAAAGAAGGAAGCGTTGGAAATAAGCTAGTTTTGTTAGCTTTGTTTAGGCGCCTATGTGTCATCATCTCAGCCCTCTATTTTTTTAGATTGACGACAGTTATCTGAACTCATGGACTCAAAAATATAGGTGGACTCACCGGATCCCGCCTATATATATATATATATATCCATAGAATATTGATCAGTAATGATTTTAGTACCATTATACGAACATTTTTCTACAACTTACACAAAATTTGGGTTTTACAACGTTATTATATAAAAATATATATTTATAATTTTACTACAAAATCGGACCGTAGAATCGTGAGATCGTATTATAATCTTATCTCTAGAAATTTTCAAATGAGTATGATTGTAAGATTTTACAAACATGATAGAATCGTAAGATCCAGGATCGGTCAAGCATTTTTTAATCGTAAAATCGTAGAAACAAGGATTGATTCGGGATTCTTATAATAATGGGAACAACCACATAGCTGATGTGTCATTCTGCGGTAGAAAGTACAATTTTTTATTTTTTCAAATGGTCCCACTATGTTTTCTCCACACCATTTTTACATAGAAGAATTAAATCAAACCTTTTTTATAAATAAAAGAATCTGATAAATTAGTCTATATTAAATAATTAAGGTGAATTGGTCATTAGTATTTAAATAGTTCGATTTAAATAAATATAAAAACATTGCCATAAATTAATGAAAATATTCCATATTTGAAACTAATGTAAAAAAAAAGTGTAATCTATAAATTTGAACAAATTTTTTTCAAACAACAAAAAAACAGGGAAATCACTTTAAAAAACGAATAAAAAAGATGCATAATTATTTTTTGAAAAGAAAAAATCATGAATTACTTTAAAATTAGTGACTAGATCTAGATAGTTCAAGAGTTATGTACAAAAAATCACATAAATAGGTTGAAAATAGTTAGAAATATATTAAAATTGCGTAATAAAAATAAAAAAATCGCAGAAAGATATCATGGCTAGCTAAATTCGTCATTTGATATGTGAAACTTGAATTTGGAATCTTCAACGAAACTTATAAAATGAACCATGCAATAAGTTGAATTTATTTATTTATACATATAGGTGATGATTTGCTAGAGTGCGGTTTTAAGATTATTGAAGATTTGAAGTACTTGGAGGTGGCGGAGATAATATATGGGGATTAGGGAGAACATAGATGTATAGTGCGAGAGAGTTATGAAGTGTTTGAAGAGGGGGTATGAGAGATGATTTGGTAGGGTTAAGATAAAGATTATAAGGTGAGAGACAATATACGCCATTAAAATTGGTAACAAAAACAATGAGGAGGGTTTGTGACAACATAATGGGACAAAAGGGCCCATATGTTGTCTTAAAATAGGTCGAATAAAAATGGGCTTAACTTAGGGGGTGTTATAAAGTGGTATCATAGCGATGATTTTGGAACCTAAAACACAATGAACCAATGAACGTACGGTGTCTAATTAATATGAACACGGGTTGGAGTTGTTTGGTGCTACAACAAAGATTTAGGAGATGTCATAAAATCGCACCTTTGCCCTTACAACTTCTAGTCGATAACTACGGGGATGTGTCGGGGATATGCTCAAATGTTATGTGATACTTGTATATTTTTTGATGAAAATGTTTGTATGAGAATGTGGTGTGCAATGGTTGATATGAATGGGATATGTAGAGATGGAGCCGGAATGTCGTGAAATGAGGAAATGACATGTTTGAGTTGAGCTGATTTGTTAACTTATACTATGATAAGCGTTTAGAAGCATGAAAAATAAATTTATGATATACGTGTGTATGATTGAAATAATGCGATGAGACCGATTTTGCATGACTCGGCCGAGTAAAGTAGGGAACTCGACCAAGTACAAAGCACTCAACCGAGTAACCCCGAGGCTCGACGGAGTGCGGGCGTTGGGATTTCTTGAATGGTTACTGGAGTGTTGTACTCGGCCGAGTGAATTTTGGGGCACGACCGAGTAGGTTATTTTGAAAATGTTTGGTAGCTTTTGTTTGTTGCGAACTCGGCCGAGTACAATGAGTACTCGGCCGAGTGTGCAGAACTCGACCAAGTGGCCTTGTGCACTCGACCGAGTACATTGCTTGCGTGTGTGAGTTATTTTGAGCCGTAGGCTACATGCTTACGTTTAAATTTATTTTTGAATTTAAAATGCCGCCAAAGAGATATACTGCTATGGCTAGAGGTGCTGAGCTGAGTACCGAGAAGATCGCTAGAATGATTAAGCAGAATGAGGCGCTTACTGAGGCTATGGAAAATGCGGTGAGAGATAGAGAGGTAGTAGTTGATGCCACTACGGTAAGCATGGCTATCTCTCGCCATCGTCCCACTACATACGAGGGCACAGGTGCACCGAGTCTGCTCGAACAACTGGCACCGTGAAATGGAGAGTATATTTGAGGTGATTAAAATCCCAGAGTATCTACAAGTAGACCAGGCTGCCGTCTACTTGAAGAGCCAAGCTGGGAAATGGTGGTTTCGGGAGAGAGTGGCGATGAAGGACTACTTTAAGAATCAGGGAGAGGATGCGATCCCTTGGAAGGAGTTCAAAGCTGAAACAAGATAGGAGTTCATCCCTGAGCATGTTAGGAGCAAGCTGAGGGGTGAGTTTGACTCTTTCAAAATGACCGATGATTTGACCGTGTCTTAATACTATATGAAGTTCAATGAGTTAGAAAGTTATGCGGAGGATATTCAGATGAATCAGAAGATGTTGGCCCTTTGTTTTGATAAGGGGTTGACTTTGAGGATTATGGACAAGTTACCAGCGGGAGTGATTCATGATCTGAAGAAAGCATATGAGAAAGCTGGTAAAGTTGAGTGATTAGCTGATATAACCAATGAGGCTAGGGAGAGCTTGTGTGGGAAGTGAAAAGCCGAGACGGTGGTAGTAACTTCAACTACAAGCGGGGTGTTTAGGTCGTACTCTGGGGGCTAGCTATTGTGGGGGTCAGCCTTATAGTGGAAGGGGTAGTCGTACTTCTAGCGACACTATCAGTATGTAGTGCTATAATTGTGGTGGATCTGGCCACAAGAAGTTCGAGTGTCGGAGCTACAGAGGAGGGGGCTATTAAAAATACTATTAGAGGAACTTCTCGCAAGGTCCGAGTTAGATTATGGCTAGTAACCGTCTTGCGTGGACCTGGAATAATCAGGGTGGTTAAAGTGTTAATAGCGGCAGTTACAACCGCAATGGTGTAGCTTATCAGCGTCAGAACAACAACGTGAACTAGGGCTCGCATCAAAATCTACAGCGTCGGCGAGCACGGTACAGGGTTGGGGATAAAAGAACAGTGGTAAACTGTTTATGATGGATAAACAATTAGCTAAGAATGATGCTCAAGTTCGGACGGGTACAATTCCGATTAATGATATACCAACCTTTGTTTTATTTGATTCGGGCGCAACCCATTCATTGGTGTCTAGGAGTTATGCCTTAACTCTGGGTTTGGGAAAGTATGATAGAGTTGGTAAAAGATGCGGTATTTATATCGTCAGAAGAGTCTATATCATGTTGTAAGTTATATAAAGGGGTGTCTATGATTTTGGGGCATGTAGATTTTCCATTTTATTTGTTTGAGTTTTGATTAGATGGATTGGTTAGGTAAATATAAGGCCAATATTGATTGTCATGAGAAAAAGGTGTATCTGAGAGGTCCTAAGGGGTCCTAAGGGAGTTAGAGTGTCCTACCGAGGCTTTGTAGTGAAGCTGAAGGTAAAGATTAATGCAGTTGTGACCTTGAAGTCATATTTACGGAAGCGGTATCCGATGTGAGATATACTCGGGTGGAGGAGCCGTCAGTAACAAGTATAGCGGTCGTGAATGAGTTTTAGGATGTTTTTCCGGATGAGATACCGGGATTACCTCTGAATATGAATATTGACTATAGCGTGGAGTTGAAGTCGGGGATGAGTCCTATTTCTAAGGCCTCGTACTGTATGGGACCGAAAGAAATTGAGGAGTTGAAGAAGCAGCTAAATGAGTTGTTGGACAAGGGGTATATTAGACCTAGTGTGTCACCATCGGGCGCACACTAGTTCTGTTTGTGAAGAAGAAGGATGGCAGTTTGAGGTTATGTCTTGATCAACGCGAACTGGGCAATGTTACGATGAAGAATAGATACTCGTTGCCGAGGATTGATGATCTGTATGACCAGTTGAGTGAGGCTGGGGTGTTCTCGAAAATTGATCTGAGATCGGGTTACCATCAGATGATAATCAAAGTGCTGACATTCCTAAGACAAGTTTTCAGTCCTTTTCTAGACACATTTGTGGTGGTCTTCATCGACGATATTTTAGTCTATTCCAAGACTAAAGAGGCGCATGAGGAGCACTTGAGGCTAGTAGTGCAGACTTTCAAGGGCAACCAGTTGTCTGCTAAGTTGTCCAAGTGTGAGTTTTGGCTGGAAAAAGTGACATTTCTGGGACATAACATTTCTAAGGAACGTGTGACGGTCGATCCAGGTAAGATTAAGGCAGGGTCCTATTGAGATGCACCAAAGAATGTGGCTGAGGTTAGAAGTTTCTTGGGTTTAGCTGGTTAATATAGACGATTTGTGAAGGACTTTTCCAAGATTGCTATACCTATGACGGTATTGAGGAGAAAGGAGAACTACGGCGTTCCAAACCTTAAAGGAGTATTTGACCACAACTCATGTCTTAACTTTGCCAGATTAGAGTGAGAATATTAAGGTTTATACTAATGCTTCGAAGTGTGGATTGGGGTGTGTTTTAATGCGGAATAGGAAGGTGATTGCGTATGCGTCAAGGCAGCTGAAATCTTATGAGGAGAATTATCCTATTCATTATCTTGTACTGGGTGCGGTTATATATTTGCTTTGAAAATTTGGAAACACTATTTACATGGGGAGACTTTTAAAATATTTTTAGATCATAAAAGCCTAAAGTACATTTACACTCAAAAGGAGCTTAATAAGCGACAAAGAGGGTGGATGAAGCTGATCGACGACTATGACATGGGGATTTTCTACCACGAGGGAAAGGATAATATTGGGGATGATGCCTTGACCAAGAAGAGCGTGCACTCCTTGTTGATACGTTCATTTTATATATACTTTTATCTCCTATATTGGCTTGTATTTACATGTTATTATTCATCATTTATAGTGGTTTTATGAGCTAATTGCTTCTTTGAAAGTATTCTCTTGTTTTAAGGCATTTGTAGGATTTGAAGCGTTTTTGGGTCGTTTCTACGTCAAATCCTCCATTTGGATGAATACCGAGCAAGGTGAAGTTAAGATTGACGAGTACGTGAGCTTAGGATGACATGTTGTGGAGTTTTGAAGGTTGAGAGTTGAAAGGAACAAGTTTCAAGTCATTACGGGCAAGAATGAACAAGTTACGACAATGTTCGTGTGCTTAATCAATAACTGTTTCCAACCCTTATCGCCAACCCCTATCTGTGACACGCTGCGCATATTTAGCAGCGGAAAAACGTAGATATTGAAAACTTTTTAATAAACAACCGCAACGTCACCAAAATACGATACGAATATTTAAAACAAGTTTAAAAGCTTGATTATAATAGAAGTGTCCTAAATAAAACCCAAACACAATCAAAGGATCACAATCCCTCGATACTTAATACAAATACAAGTCCAAAAGGATGAGTTACAACTACAACGTGAAGGGTATATCGTTGTCTCAACATCGCTTGCTAGCACACTCGTCTCGAAACCAAAAGTAGCACCGACCTGTCACCTCTCATTCATGAAACATGAATAATGCCACAATCAGTGGGGAGTAACTATATGTCCTCCCAGCTATATTAAACAATGGTATCATCTAAACATGTGAGTCTCTCATACAAACATGTGAGAGTAATTAATAACAAAGATATATGGTAATTTAAACACACAACGACTCCTTATTACCTAGGTTGCACGGACACGTCTGAAATTTGGCATCTGCGTGTCGGACACCGTGTCCGACACAGACACCCGGGGGACACGCCTGAAAACGTGTCCGACACGCTTTAAACCGTGTCCTCGATTTTTTTAAAATCCAAAACGTCTTGGACACGGCCTAGAGACGACGGACACGGCCCGTGTCATAGTGGACACGGCTAGTTAGAATCATTATCATATTTCAACTTCTAGATTCACTGACATTTCATAATTCTAAATTCAATTGTATCACATCTCCCTTCCCTTCCACCACTTCGGCGACCTACACCTCCGACGAGGCGACACGACGACCACGCCGATGACCGCTTGCCTTCACGTTGCCGCCGACGTCTTGTTTTGGCCTCTCTGCTACCAATATTGATTTCTACTTTTCCCCAAATTGAAATCTAGGGTTTGTGCTAACTGCTAATTATATCAATTTGTTACAAAAATTGAATCTAGAGTTTGTTTATCATGCAAATTTGAGAAAAATAAGGGTTTGTATATATATAAAATAATATTGTGGCTATATAATGAGGAAAATAATGGTTGTTTATATGGTTATGTTTATGCTCAAAGTACAAAGTACACAAGGTTTGGGGGTAATGGAAAACAAGGTGAGTATCGTGGGTTTGTTACTTTGTTCAATGATGCCTTTATAATATGGGTATGTACAAAAATTCTAATTTCAGACACTCGCTATCTGTCTTAAGCTTAAGACGGGTTAAATACATATCAAATCATCTCACTTATTGAGTTATTGCTTATAAAATATCAAAAGTTGTCTTTATTACTACCACTTGGTGGTATTTAACCCGTCTTAAAGCTTTAGATGAATAATAGCTGTCTTAAGCAAGACTTACTATATGTAATGGTTTGTTTATAAGACTTGAATTTGGGGTTAGTAATTTGGAACCTTTTATTGTCTTTATTTTGTAAAATTTGAATGTTTATTTAAAGTTTGGGTTTTTAATTTGAAACTTTGTAGTTTGTAAGACTGCGATTTTTAAAGCATAAGACACTAACATTGGTTGTCATTTTACGACTTTGTGACTTACAAATAACTAAAGTTTAGTGTTAGTTATAATGGTCTTCAAATTCCCCGTATTTCAATATGTATATTGTTTTTTTTTGCCGTGTCCCGTGTCCTAAGATATTTGAAGTGTCGTATCTCATGTCTGTGTCATGTCGTGTCCGTGTCCGTGTCCGTGTCCGTTTTCGTACAACCTAGCTTATTACCGTGAAGAGCCGTAACAAGTCATAAAACATAATCAAAGGTGGCATAATTACCAAACATGGCAAGTAAACCAACAATTAGTCAATTATATAAGGCTCACATCTAACCTCGCTCCTAGTGCTAATAGGATCAATCAAGCTAACAATATCACACAAGTACCCGTCTCGCATGCTACCTTAAAAGCATGTCCGAAATACCGCAACAAGTTTATGGCTCAGCGGCTACTTTTAAAACATGTCCAAGACACAACACATAAGTATCCGACTCAGAGGCTACTTTTAAATCATGTCCGAGATACGACAAGCAAGTGTCTGGCTCAACAGATACCTTTAAAGCATGTCCAAACAGAACACATAAGTGTCTGGCTCAGCGGCTACTTTTAAAGCATGCCCAAGACACAGCAAACATGTATCTGACTCAGAGGCTACATTTAAAGCATGTCCGATACTATAAGCAAATGCCTGACGTAGCGGCTACCGTTAAAGCATGTCCTAAGAACCTACCAATCAATGACCGGCTCAGAGGCTACTTTTAAAGCAAGTCCAAGAAACCAAGGGCGCATAAGTACAACATTTGACGTCTCCCCAGCAACATTTTCACCTCTTGTGACTCCCGTCAAAAGGGGGATGTGTACATTAATGAACCGGGTTCGCTCATTGCGATGAGCGGGAATTTTGATGTCCAGTGTTGCGGTCTGTTATCAGCAGGGGTGGGTTGCCTGTTGCAATGAGAATCCGGCTACTCATTGCGATGAGAGCCACTTGCGTTACATGAGTTTAGAGATAATGGTGTATGATTTTAGATCCCGTCCTTCCTCCATCCTTTTCCAAGGTAAGAAGTTCAAACGAATGTTGAGATACCTTACATCGGTGGGCAAGATTCAAGGTCTCTAACCAACCTCAATGGCATTGGTAATCCGAATTGCCAACAACCCTCATCCAAATATCCCAACAACTCGTAATAAAACAATTAATTCCCAACCGGGTCAGTCGGGTAGGGTCATATCGGGCCAGCATGCGCTTTTGGAACGAGTTGCGTTTGAGTCGGGTCATTTAAGGTCAAATGATATATTAGGTTGGGTCGGGTTTGGATATGGGTCGGGTCATTATCGGGTTCGGTTATTTTATCGCAATACTTCAATATTTTACCATTAAATTTAATTTTTAACCATTATTTGGCTTAGTTACATTATTATTAAGTACAACGTACCAATTTACACAATAATCACTTTCATTTTGATCAATATAAAGCTTAATAATGATTGGGTCATCAATTTAATCGGGTCAATATCGGGTCGGATCAATTTCAAGTCGGGTTCAGGTCACTGATCATTGGGTTGTGCCGGGTTACGAGTTGACATGGGGCCAATTTTGGGTTGCAATATTCTCGGCACCTGTCGAGTCGGGTTTGCTCGGTTTGGGTCGGGTCACTTAGGTCAGGCCAAACTTGTCAGCTGTACTCACTACTCATGGTGATTATGAATAAAACAACAATAAATATTGAATCTTTGATACTAAACATTATAAAGATGAGATTTTTATTTAGTAATATGCACTCACTAATATAATGAAGATGGGTATCGATACCCCCTTCTTTAAAACATGTTCTTTTCGTTTTACTTTATATGCGGTCTTTGACAATTGTTTTATCCACATATACTCCCTTTGTCTCAGTGAATTGTTTACACTTACTTTATTTTGTGACGGAAAAATAAAGTAAGTGTAAATTATTGTCTAGACAGAGGGAGTATATTATAATTTCCGGTTGAAAACAGCTATTTATAGAAGATATACTTATATAACAAATGTACCTATGCAAATTATATTAAAAAATTATATAGTTTATAGTTTATATATTGTCAAAGCTATAATATTTTGACCTCCAAAAAAGTAAATGGGAGGAACATGTATAAAAGAAGGGAAATGAGCGAGTATTAAACAAGATTAAGCCTAGATATGGAGTCTTAGATGATAAGGAATCTAAAATATTCACACTAAAAAAAAATATAGCTAGAATGAACAATGAAAGATAAAGGAAGTAAAGAAATTATCAACTAAGAAGGAAATAAGAAATGCCGAGTAATAAAAATAAAGTTTCAAACTTGAAATAAATGAATATTTGGATCCGATTACAAAGAGTAGGCATGAGTTTCTCTTTTCATAACATAAAAATGAAGCATCAAGATAAAGTTTTTAGGGTTCGTTTATTATACAACGGTACAAAACACACAAAACGAGGTTGTTTAAGAGCGGATGAGTTTTAGGCAAAACTGAAGAAGCGCACAGTGGACTGCGATAAGCACGACGAGAAGTGCATGGCTCCTCCTCCAATAGACTCGATGAGCACGGTGGGCTAGAGTTGCGCACTGTTGGTAAAATAAAGACGTAACTATGAAGATTAAGATTGAACTTATCGAAACATGAAGAAAGGCAGTGCCGTGGTAATGAATTCCACTGACTTGAAAACTATATCGGCACGACTTCGATGGTAATCGTCTCACGCTGGTAGTTCCCCAAGGTTAACACTGCGACCCCCGTACACAACCACTTGTGTAAAGAAGCCTTGGAACAAACAAAAACAGTACCCAGAAATTCAGCAGTAGCAGAGAAGAAGAAGTGAGAGTTAGAGAGAGAGCATTGTGTTATGATTTTATGATGTATATTCCTAACAGAAAGACTGTCTATTTATAACAGAAAATAGACAGCAAAGGAGCCAAAAAACGCTCCACTTAATCACGATCAAAGGCGTGATTAATGGAGTTTAATTAACCTCCTTAATTTTCGCCAGCAACAGTCAAATTTGACTGACTGTTACACAATACACATCCAAAAAAGATACACTGAATGTGGAAAGAATACAAAGCACACACACAGGTCCAAAAGGTTAAAAGTAGGCCAAGGCCCGCACCGCAAGTGCTCTACCCGAGCCCGAGCCGAGCCGGTTCAAGCCGGCCCGCGCGCGCGTGTGTGTGTGTTTGGACCCAAACCCACAAACCCAATAGTCTAAACCAAACCCTCTTTGTTCACTCTATTGAACACTACAAAGTCAAGTGGTAATATAAGCAAGAGAAGAAGGGAAAATCCCACCGATGTGGGATACACATCAATGACAAAAAATTGACTTTTGGCTTTTAATAAGCCATCATTGACAACAATCCCCCACTGATGGAGAAGAAAGAGCTAAGGAAGAATTTCTGGGTAAGGAAGGGTGTATACTTAAACGTTCAATGTCTTTCGACTTGAATTGACGTATTAGTGAGATGAGGCAACAACTTACTTTCAACAAGTGAATATCTTTCAATTTGAATTCCTTGTTGGGTTTCGGTTGAGACCCCCACAACACATATCATACCTTCTAAGAGTCTTTTATTCCGCGATTCATAGTGCAACGCTTTTTAAAGCCACACGTTGATCCTGGTTTAGGTGAGTGCTCTAGCGAGAATAGGTATATTCTCACATAGATGGTGGCTAGACCATCACACTCCCACAGGTAGCTCAAGTGCTTCTCAATAGCACTTCTCACAAGAGCTATTAAGGATAAAAATCCAACCTGGAAAATAAACACAATCCATCAAGTGCGTCTCAAAAGCACCACCAAAAAGGCTATGGACCGTCCAGCGCCATAGGAATGGAAGCTATAGAATCCATCAAGAATCACTCAATCTTGACTTGTGGACTAAAGCCTTATTCCCTTCGACGTCTCATGGACTACTCTCCTTGTTAACCCCTTTGTGAAGGGATCAACAAGATTGCGTTCGAACCTCACATACTCCAAAGCAATCACTCCATTTTCAGGATTTGTTTTACCACACCGTGCTTGATTTGAATATGTCATCTCTTACCATTATAGACATCATTCTTAGCAACACTGATAGCTGTCTGACAATCACAGTGTAAGGAGATTGGTGTAACCTGTTCCCCCTCACATTGGCACGTCTGCTAGTAAGTTCCTCAGCCATTTTGCTTCTTGACCTGCCAACTCAAGAGCAATGAACTCAGACTCCATAGTGGAGCGTGCTATACAAGTCTGTTTTGCATACTTCCATGATATAGCACCTCCGCCTAGGGTGAACATATAACCACTAGTGGAACAGATTTCATCATTATTTGAAACCCAATTTGCATCATAATGTCCTTCTAACACAGCAGGAAATTTACCATAATGCAAAGACAAGTCAATTGTTCCTTTCAAGTATTTAAGTAAGCGACGAAGTGCATTCCAGTGTTCAGCACTAGGGGTTATGTGTATATCGGCTCAGTCTACTAACCGCATAAGCAATAGGGATGTCAATGGGACGGGGTGGGTACGGAGGATGGGTAACCTGCACCCGTATCCGCGAACTATAAAGCGTACCCACACCCGCCTCACGACCCGTGCGGGTTGAACTTTTCAAACCCGCACCCGCCCCGCGGGGACCTGCTAACCCACCAAATTACCTTTTTCCTCATAATATTTTTTTAAAAAAATCAAATCATGAATCTAAACATATTAAGTTTCGTACGACTTATACAAATAGTATCCGGAAAGTGGTATAAAATAATTTCACATTCCATTTCACATTCCCTTCAACTCCACTCTACCACTTTCATTTTTGCACACTATTCATCAGTCGACATCTAATTGCAAATTTCTCTCAATATATAAGTGAAAATATATTCATGTGTGATCTTGTTTGATTCGTCTTAACGAGTACATTATTAATATCCAACTTTTATAATTTTTGCAAACACGTAGCTAACGATATTTACCGCGTAAAACACGTCTCGGCAAACGTGAAAAAATAATTTGGTAGAGTGGAGTTGAATGGAGTAAGTATTAGTTTATCCTTTATCTTTTTAAAATAATCATTTTTTTGTAAAATTTTACTTAGCTAGATTTATACTATTAGGTGAGTCGGAGATCATTAAGGCGGGTATAAGCGGGGCGGGGACATGCGAGGCGGGTGGTGTGGGGCGGGTACGGGGAGGGTCTCATGTGATACCCGCTCCACGACCCGCGACGAATGTCACTTTTGATACCCGCCCCACCACCAGTCAAATCATTACCCGCACCCGCCCCAAGTGGGGCGGGTGTGGTGCGAGCCCCGCCAAGACCCGCCCCATTGACATCCCTAATAAGCAATGTCTGGTCGAGTGCAGTTCATAAAAAAAATCACACTTCATATAATTTTAGCATACTCTTCTTGGGAGACACTATCGCCCAAGTTTTTACACAGAGATACGCTAGCATCATAAGGGGTCCTAGCAGGTATAACATCAAAGCTATAAAATGTCTTCAACACTTTCTCAACATAATGAGATTGACTTAGTGATATTCCATTTGAGGTTTTAGTAACTCTAACTCCAAGAATAACATCAGCTTCCCCTAAGTCTTTCATCTCAAATCGTGACGACAAAAATTGTTTGATTTTATTCACAACAAATAAATTACTACCAAGAATAAGCATGTCATCAACATATAAGCATATAATCACACAATCTGATCCAAACAGTTTAGAATACACACACGAATCAGAATTGTTGGTAATATAGCCACCATCAATTAAAATGTTGTGAAATTTCTCATACCACTATTTAGGTGCTTGTTTAAGACCATATAGTGATTTTCTCAGTTTACACACTTTAATCTCTTGACGTTTTTACCACAAACCCCTCGGGTTGAGACATATGGATCTCTTCCTTCAGGTCACCATTCAAAAAAGCAGTTTTTACATCCATCTGATGTACAACAAGATCATGAATAGCAGCTAAAGCAATAAGAGTTATAATAGTGCAAATTTTAGTCACAGGTGAGTAAGTATCAAAGTAATCAATATCCTTCTTTTGTGTAAACCCTCTAACCATAAGTCTAGCTTTGAACCTTTCTATTGTACCATCGGATCTCAATTTCTTTCTAAAAATCTATTTACTACTAATGGGTTTACTACCCTTACGCAAATCAGTCAACTCCCAAGTCTGATTAGAAACAATAGAATCAAGTTCGTTTTTAATAGCTTCTTTCCAAAAATTAGCATCGATCGATCTCATAGCATCAACATAAGTTTTTGGATCATCTTCTATTAAAAAAGCAGAAACAAGTTCATCACGAGCACAATCATCACATGCGTTTTTAGTTAAAAAGTTCTAACAAAATCATCCCAAAAGTTCTTTTCAACTCTAGGACTCTTACTCCTTCTAGGTTCAACAGCATGATCGACAAAAGTACTACTACTAGCATGCATAGAACTATCAACAGGATTAACAGGCAAAACAGGAACATCAGGCAATGATACAACATTTTTTTTAAAAGGGAAAACATGTTCAAAAAATTCAGCGTCTCTAGCCTCAAAAATAGAACAGTCACTCTATGACATGAATCTATATGCAGAACTGTTTTGAGCATACCCAATGAAAACGCAATCATAAGTTTTAGGTCCTATGGTAGGCCTCTTAAAGCTAGGTAAGCCTACTTTAGCCAAACACCCCACACTTTAAGAAAATTCAGGTTGGGAGCATAACCTTTCCCTATCTCGTAAGGTGTCTTGTCTAGTTTCTTGTGTCATACCCTGTTAAGAATATGACAAGCCGAAAGCACCGCTTCCCCCAACATATCATCGGAAAGGCCAGAACTTAAAAGCATAGCATTCATCATTTCTTTCAAAGTTCTATTTTTACGTTCAGCTACTCCATTTGATTGAGGTAAATACGGTGGATTGGTCTCATGATGAGAATTCATATAGTTAGCACCATATTCATCACCTCGATCAGACCTGACTCGTTTAATCTTTCTATCAAGTTGAGTTTCTACCTCAGCTTTAAACTTTATAAACATGTCCTCAACTTCACTTTTATGTCTAAGTAAATACACTTTAGTATATCTAGAACAATCGTCTATAAAGGTGACATAATAATGTTTACCTCCTCTGCTCATAGTACTTTTAAAATCAGCTAAGTAAGTGTGAATTAATTCAAGAAGATTTGTATGTCTAGTTTTAACAGGTTTACTGGGTTTTTTTAGTAAATTTAGCCTCAACACAACTAGCACATTTTTCAAAAACTTTTGTAGATAGTGATGAAATAAGCGATAAAGATCTAAGCTTTTTAATCGAATCAACATTCACATGACCTAATATGGCATGCCAAACATCAATAGACTCAGCGATATAGGCAGAAGTATAAGCATTATTATTAATGATAGAAGAATCAACATTTAAAACAAATAAACCCCCACAGAGATAACCCTTGCCCACAAAATCCCCATTGCGCGTCATTACAACCTTGTCAGTCTAAAAAACAAGTTTCACACCAGCTTTGTTTAATAAGGCACCAGACACGAGGTTATTTCGACGCAAGGTAGGAACATACAAAACATTATTAAGAGCAAGAGTTTTCCCCGAGATCAGTTTGAGAAAGATCTTGCCTTTGCCTGTGATCACAGCAGAAGAGGAGTTACCCATGTAGACACATTCACCATCAGTCACATCTTCGAATTCAGCAAACCTTGTTAGCACAAAGATGCCTCGAAGCTTCTGTATCCAGAATTCAATCACTAGCATTTGCAACCAAATTTGCCTCAACCACCACAGTAGAAGTAATGTCATCTTTCTCAACAACATTAGCTTCAACAACTTTCTTTTGAGAACACTGGTAAGCTTTGTGACACGGGTTTCCACATGCATAGCACACTTGATTCTGATTTGGCTTATGGATCTTACCAGTAGGTTTAGTGAATTTCCCTTGACCAGGTTTCTTAGCATTCTGACCCTTAGATTGACCTTGACCAGCTTTAGCCTTTCCCTTACCCTTGAACCTATCTCCATTTGAAGACGCACCAGTTTCAACGAGATTAGCCTTAGTAGTAGTAAGAGACAACTGGACATATTTGTCTTTGAGACAGTTGGCCTCCTTAGTCCTCATGTGATCTATTAGTTCTTGTAGGGACAAATCTTTTTTCTTGTGTTTCAGATGATTCATATACTCATTTCAGAAGGGGGAAAATTTCTCTAACAACACATTAGCTAGAAAAATCTCATCTAATTTCATACCCTCATTAACAACGTCAGCACACAAGTTGTCATAAACATGAACTTGCTCCATAATAGGTTTGTCATCTACCATTTGAAACCCAAGCCACTGCCCGACAACATACTTCTTTTTACCCGCATCATCAGCCCCATACTTTTTCTCTAAAGACTCCCAAATGGTTTTAGCAGATTTATGGACCATAAATAAGTCAAAAACAGTATTAGACATGTGATTAAGGAGATGACATTTAGCAGTTTTGTTATCCGTATCATGTTTCTTAACAGTTTCCTCATTTGACCTAACAACAGAAACCACGGGAGGGGTAGCCTTTACAGCATTAAAGGTTACGGCCACAGGAGGATCATTAAACAGAACATAATCAAGTTCAAGTTGTTCAAAAAACATAAGCAATTTCTGAGACCACCTCTTATAATTCTGACCATCTAAAGGTTCCAATTTAGACAAGTCTGAGATCGTCTTACTCGAAATTACAGCCATTGTTACGATAGAAATATATAATTTTCAAATTTTTGGTAAAATAAAGACCTAACAATGAAGATTAAGATTGAACTTATCGAAACAGGAAGAAAGGCAGTGCCGTGGTAATGAAGCCACTGACTTGAAAACTATATCGGCACGACTTCGGTGGTAATCGTCTCACGGCGGTAGTTCCCCAAGGTTAACACTGCGACCCCCGTACACAACCACTTGTGTAAAGAAGTCTTGAAACAAACAGAAACAGTACCCAGAAATTCAGCAGTAGCGGAGAAGAAGAAGACAGAGTTTGAGAGAGAGCATTGTGTTATGATTTTATGTTGTATATTCTGAACAGAAAGACTGTCTATTTATAACAGAAAATAGACAGCAAAGGAGCCAAAAAACGCTAAACTTAATCACGGTCAAAGGCGTGATAAATGGAGTTTAACTAGCCTCCTTAATTTCCGCCAGCAACAGTCAAAGTTGATTGAGTGTTACACAAGACACATTCAAAACAGATACACTGAATGTAGACAGAATACAAAGCACACACACAGGTCCAAAAGGTTAAAAGTGGGCCAAGGCCCGCACCGCAGGTGCTCTACCCAAACCCAAACACGAGCTGGGCCAGGCCGGCGCGCGCGCGCGCGTGTGTTTGGATCCAAACCCACAAGCCCAATAGTCTCAACAAAACCCTCTCTGTTCACTCTATTGAACACTACAAAGTCAAGTAGTAATATAAACAAGAGAGGAAGGGAAAATCCCATCGATGTGGGATACACATCAATGACAAAAAAATTGACTTTTGGCTTTTGATAAGCTATCACTGCCAACACGCATGACCACTTGGACGCGGTGCCTTCTCTTCTACCTATGATCTGCACGGCCTGCTGAGATGAGCACAATGAGTTGTTTGTTGCCCTGGTTTTGCATGGTTTCCTTCTTTTGCGGGTCACATGTCGTTTGCTCATGCTTCCAACTACCTCCCTATGTCAATTGGGTCCCGCTGACGTATGGAAAAGCGTGAATAACACTTTAAAACCAACAAACACCCGAGTGAAGACCGTCTATGCATTTTTATCATAAAAAGAGCATATATCTTCAATTAAGCACATAAACTAGGACTAAGTATAAATAAAATTACAAATTCTAATTTAAGACGGGTTATATCAGTTTTCAATGAAGACGGGTCAAATCTCCTCTCCTAACAAGACAAGTGGCAGGGAAAGTGGGGATCCATTTAGTTTCCCATTTGTTTTCTCACTTGCCTCCTATGAAAGGGAATCCGACTCGTTTCGTTGAAAAAGGAGTCGGAGATAGAGGGTCAATAACCGAGTTATCGGTCAATCTTTTTTCTATTTGCCCTGCTTGTAGTATCCCACAGGCCACAACAAATGGCACACCCTTTACTACCCCTACAGGACATATTTTCGTGGACCAATTAAAGGGTAATGAGTACAGCGACGTGGATGTGGATGTTCCTAAAATGCTATAGCGATGTGGATGCTCTTTCAATAAATAACACCCGAGTGAAGACACACATTCGCAAGTCGCAAGTCGCAACTCTAGACTATATGGTCGTTGGAATTCCAAAGTGTGGTTGAAGAGTAACATACACAATGGTATTGCCCCCTCCAAAATCTCGACCTTATTTTCTCCTCCTACTTCTTTTCATCATCTCTATCAACAAATTTGATTTGGCGCCAAATTACCTCAAGATGAAGGTAATTCCATTTAATGTTCACCATATTGTATTGAATTTATAACAACTATACACTAATGGCTTGTTTGGTTAATACGGAATTAGAATCATGTGTTACTTTGCACTTCACCTAATTAATTTTCCTACATTTAAATTCACCTCAATTGCATATTGATGTTTGGTTGTCAGGTGGAGTTTCTATTTTTTAGGAGTTTGGAGTTACGTAGTTTAATTTCCCCATTTTTTTTAAAAATATGGAGTAACCAAACAATTTCCAAATAACACAATTCATGGGATTTTAGAATTCTCATAAATTGAGTGAGCAACCAACGAGCCCTAAGTGTAAAACAGTTTCACAGTGTGAAAACGTCGGTACAAAGTCGGTCATGTCCTTTTAACCAAAGTTACTTAAACTTAAGGAGGATAGTACGGAACTGTTAGTTCAAGGTGGTTTTACCTAAGAGCATTAGCAATGGACAAACCCAAAATGAGTTTATTCTTTTGACACATAGGTATCACATCACTTAAATACAAACCCAAGTTTTTAAGAACTTCTTCCCACAATTGCAAAAGTTCTTTTTTTTGTTCTTAAACTAGTATAGATCTCGTGCTAATACACGGTATTTTTGAGAATTTTTATTTGTATGAGAGATTTTCGTTTATATTATTTGCATAAAATATTTGTACTTTATTTTTGATGTTATATAATATTAAATATATTATTTTATGAAACGCAAGTAAGTAAATTTTATAAAATCTTGGATCATTGTAATTACAAAAATTCTTATTTAAGTTGGGTCGCCCCGTCTTAAGCTTAAGAATGGTCAAATAGTAAAATAAGACAAAGGAAAAGTTTCTAAATATTAGCAAAATAATTGTGTTATACTTCCTCCGTTCCATAGAATAGTTTACGTTTGAATTTTGCACAAATATTAAGAATGGGTGAAAACAAGTGGGGTACCTACTTTTACATATGTTAGTTTACCAAATTGCCCTCTTATAAGTTGCTTTTGTTTGTTGTATTAAGAATGGGTGAAAATAAGTGGGGTACCTACTTTTACAAGGATAGTATGGTAATTTAACATAATTATTGATGTCCATAAAAAGAAACGTAAAGAACTAACTGGAACGGCCTAAAATGGAATACGTAAACTATTCTATGGAACGGAGGAAGTATAAGCAAGTTGTTTAGTACTTAACCCGTTTTACTCTTAGAAAAGTTCTTAGATTCTTAGATATTAGCAAGATAGTAAGATAACAACGTATTAGACCCGATTAAATATCATATTCATAACTACCGAAATTATTAATTATAAGAAATTATATGACATTTTCATATGTGATTTTTGTGTAAATAAGGCAAAATTTGCAGTTATTTTAAGCAGAGGTAATAATTAAGCAAGTTTAGCAAATATTGTAATTTTTCAGCAATGATTTATAATTTGTGTGGCCCTGATTGACATATTGAGAAATTAAGCAAGGTTAGCAAAAAAAAAAGTGAGCTCAAGTGATAGTTGAGCATTTGAACGGAAAAACTATTAAAGTGGCTTAATCTTTTAGTAGTAGAGGGATGAAACCCACCTATTATTTCGTACTATTTATTAAATTATACTCCTAACTAGAGTGGATAGTGGGGATCACATCTTTACATGCATTATTTTGTAAAATTGGGGCGTGAGATGTAAACACACACTCCTCTATTTTTTTTTAATAATTCATGCGTGATCCACACTCCCTTACACCCATTATTTTCTTCCACAAATTCTCATTTGTGATGGAGTGACCTCTCGCAAGCTTGCGACGGGTCAAATCCCCCTTACAAAGAGCAAATGGGTGACAAATTGAGTCTTTCACTTGTCTTGTCACTTGCTCTTTATAAGGGGTATTTGATCTGTCACAAGCTTGCGACGGGTCGCCCCATCACAAACAAGACTTACTGATTTTCCTCATTTGTAAGAACCATTTCTTGCAGACAATCTATGATGGACAAACTACTTACAAACCCAATGATACAATGGTGCTTGATTCGTTAGTCATTAAGAATTACCCTTAAAAACAACCATGGTTATTGCTTTAATATTTGTGTATGTCTAAAATGGTTTGACACAACTACATAAGTATTTGTATAATTGGTAATCTTTAATACCGTTGACATAGGTAATTTTTTTAGTAGATTGGATACATACACATTACAGTCATAGAAAATTGTATAAACGGTCCTTCTAGAAAACTAATACACATCCTCTTTCTATAAATAGTAAGAACATTAGATATTAGTATATTACCATAGCTAATTAATTATTACTACCACCATTAAAATAAAATTGTTTCCGTCTTAAAGTCAAGATGTATGCAAAAGTTGTTATGTAATTGTGGCATGACATCCATATAAAAATTTAATAACAAAATATCATATTATAGATTTTTAAATCAAAATATATACTAACGAAATATCATATTGGTTAGAGTATGTCATGCCACAATGCACATACTAAATCAAAATATCGAGAATGTATGTGCATTGTGGCATGACATCCATATAAACATTTACTAATAAAATAATGAAATCAAAGATATTGCGTAATAAAATATATATATATATATATATATATATATATATATATATATATATAGAGCAAAGATCAATTGAGTCCACCCTCTTCCTTAGAGTCCTTGAGTCCTATTTTGGACCATTGGATGAAGGAAGATGGATGGCTGAGATTGGTGCTCCCAAAAGAAGATTAATGGACTAATTTTCCACACTCTCTCTTGTTTTTTAATTAACCACTAATCCAACCCTAATACACTATATAAAATTTTCCACCCAACACCTTCTCTCTCATCACACCATAATATCATTACCTCTCCACTCTCTACATTCCAAATAATTCAAAACCCAAATAAATATCTCATTCTCCCTTCCTCTCACCAACCACCCACCCAACACCACTATAAACTTCATACCCGACCACCACCACCATCACTACCCACCACAAACACCATACCCGACCACCACCACCATACCCGACCACTCCTATGCCGCATCTCCTCCACCGCCACCACGCACCGCCGACCACCTCCTCTCCTCCGTCCTCCTTTTTCCTCCGTCCTCCTCTTTCCTCCGTCCTCATCCGCCTTTCTCTCCCACGTCCTCCTCTCCTCCGTCTGGTGGGTGTCGGTGTGGGGTGTCGGGAAGGATGTTGGGGACAGAAGAGCAAGGCGAGGAGAGGCGGAGGGCGGTGGTGGGGCTGACTGGGGGCTGGGCCGGCGCGGCTGGTTGTGGGGATGGGCCGTCCTCCTCCTCTACTTGTTTGTTGTTTGCTTTTTTTTTTTCTTTTTTCCTTTAGATCTAGTTATTTATTTACTTGTTGTTTGTTTTTTTCTTTCTATTTTATCTTCTTATTTATTGTTTGTTCCTTTCTAGATCTAATTTCTTTAGATCTACTTTTTTAGATATAATTTTTTCTGTTTTTTTTTTAGTCTTTTAATCCTCTCTTCTTTTTTTGTTTTTTTATTTATTTTAGGATTTGGTTTTGTGTTTTTTTTTTAATTCTAGATCTGAAAAAAAAGGTGTGAATGACAATGACTTCTATTAAAGTAACACAAATTCTCTATTAAAGTTACACATTTTATTTATTAAAGTCACATATATCGTCTATTAAAGTTACACATTTTATTTATTAAAGTCACATATATCGTCTATTAAAGTTACACATTTTATTTATTAAAGTCACATATATCGTCTATTAAAGTTCCACATTTTATTTATTAAAGTCACATATATCGTCTATTAAAGTTACACATTTTATTTATTAAAGTTACACATTTTATTTATTAAAGTTACACATTTTATTTATTAAAGTCACATATATCATCTATTAAAGTAACACACAGTATTTATTAAAGTAACATAAAATGACCTTAAAAGTTACACTCGTTGATGTCAGATCTGTTTCTTTTTTTAGTTTTTACTCTTGTTTTCATTTTTTTTTTCCTAGATCTACTTTTTTTTGTGAGTGTGGGTTGATTTGTGGTGGTCGGATTACAGTTACACTCATAGAGGACTATAGTTACACTCATAAAGTATTACAGTTACATTCTTAGAGGACTACAGTTACACTCATAAATGACTACAGTTACACTCATAAATGACTACAGTTACACTCATAAAGGACTACAGTTACACTCATAAAGAACTACAGTTACACTCTTAAAGGACTAAATTTATAGTAAATTACATAAATTCAACATGTAATAAAATTCAAAAAATTTCACTCAAAATGACCTAAAATAACTAAAGTTACACTCGTAAAATATGTGAGTTACATTCGTAAATCATCAAAGTTACACTTGTAAAATGTTAAAATTATATAAAATCAAATTTTTGTATACAAAACCGTCTCAAAAAAATTAAAGTTACACTCGAAAAGCAGCAAAGTTACACTCGTAGAATGTTAAACTTATATATATTCAAATTATTATATACAAAACCGTCTTCAAAATTAAAAGTTACGCTCGAAAATATTAAAGTTACACTCGAAAAGCATCAAAGTTACACTCGAAAAGCATCAAAGTTACACTCGTATGGTGTTAAAATTGTTTAAATTCAAATTTTTACATACAAACCGCCTTAAAAAGTTAAAGTTACACTCTAAAACATTAGAGTTACACTCGCAAGCATCAAAGTTACACTCATAAATCTCAGCAGCTAAAAAGTGCTCAAAAGTGCTTAAAAGTGTTTAAAAAGTGATTAATGTAAGCTAGAGAGAGAAAGTTAATTAATTAGTGCATAAGTAATTAATTAGTGATAAGTGTATTTTTTAATCTCCCAAATCTCAGCCACCCATCTCCCTCATCCAATGGCTAGGATGAGGACTCAAGGACTCTAAGAATTTGGTGGACTCAATTGAACTAAGCTCTATATATATATATATATATAGAGAAAGGATCATGTGAGTCCTTATAGAAATAGTGAGTCCATAAGTCCTTTTGTGAGCCATTGGATCTTGGAAATGAAGGGTTGAGATGAAAACAAGAAAATGGTCATTAGTGGGTGTTTAATCCACTTCTCTCACATCCCCACTAATCAAACCCACTAATACATACCCAATCCAAACCCTAATACTTATACCCTTCCCTCGTCTTTTTCTCTCATTTTAACCTCCCCCACTCTCTCTCTACCTCCCTTATCTCTCATCAATACTCTCAAATAAAACCAACAACAAAAACCAAAATAAAAAAAACCTAGATCTACAAATGAAAACCCTCATCCTCCACGCCGCCACCACCGACGCCGTCACCACCCACGCCACTCTCTCTCTCTCCACCGACGTCATCCCTACGGCCACTCTCTCTTCTTCCTCACGGCCCACCACCCTCCACCACCACCGGTCACCTGCCTCCTCCTCCTCTCTTCTTCTTCTTCTTTTTTTTTTTTTTTCTTTTTTCAGATTTGTACCATCTTCCTTTTCTTTTCTTTTTTCTTTTTTCAAATCTGAAAAATGGTATGGTTTTGGTGGTGTTCTCATGGTTTTGGTGGTGTTCTCATTTCTCTTTTTTTTTCTTTTTCCTTTTCTTTTTCTTCTTCAGTTTTGCTTAAATATTTGTTTTGTTTATTTTTCTGTTTTTCTTTGTTTTTTAGATCTGAAAAGGTGGGTCAAACTTTAATGACGTCTATTAAAATATCACATATTATTTATTAAAGTAACACATATTGTATAGTAAAGTCACACATATTGTATATTAAAGTAACACATATTATATATTAAAGTAACACAAATCCTCTATTAAAGTTACACATATTGTATATTAAAGTAACACAAATTCTCTATTAAAGTTACATGTCTTATTTATTAAAGTCACATATATCAAAGTAACACATATTATTTATTAAAGTAACACAAAATGACCTTAAAGTTATATAACGACTGAAGTTACACTTTTAGTATCTGAAGTTACCCATATAATGACTGAAGTTACCC